>JASVER010000036.1:4108610-4147553 GCA_030449065.1 Oceanodroma leucorhoa
CAATCGGAGAAGAATTTTGTAATATCCTCTCTGTCCTGTAAAGGTACAGCCTGCCCGCAAAATAAAATGTGTAATTTTAGGAAGAATAGTTTCCTCATGTCTTAACTTTTTCTTTTCTGGCCTTCCCTGCCACCCCTGTACTGTATATATGGCAGAGCCAGGGAATCAAGTGGAGTAAAGTTGCAGGAAACTTAAAGGGAATAGTGAGAATGCTCTAGATACATATTTAGTATATTCTGGAGTTGTTTGCTGATGCGAATTATAATCAGTTTGGCTAGTTGTATATCTTGGGCTAAAAGCAAAATGATGCAGATGAGATTTAATAGCTTGAAATTATTTATTGATTTTTTTTCAATATACTTCATTGTGTTTGTAGCAGAGGTGTCAGTGGGAGACGAATAGGACAACATAGCAGAAACTGAGTTATCTAGTTGCTTTCAATGCCTCTTGTGGGAAGTTAATGTAATAAGGTTCTTACCAATGTATGAAACTGTCAATTTAGTCTTTCATAGCACATAGAAGGTTTTTTTTTGTGCCCAAATGTTTGACTTTTCCCAGCTGTGCGAATTAGGCTGAGAAGACAATGCCTGTGCATACAAACTTTGCCTTGTCACTGCATTACAGCTTTACAAAAGGAAATGAAATTCTAGGTTAATTCAAGGCTCAAAATAGCGTTTCTCTTGCAATATGCATTACTCTTTCCTTGCCACTTTCTTCTCTCCCTGTTCTACATGGAATATTCCATTCATTGCTGCCGAARAAATCAGTTATTTTGCAGTCTGCAAATGCTGAAATGACGTTAGAGGAGAAATACTTGCTTGCAACCAAAACTATTTTTGAACAAACGCTGCATTTTAGAAATTGTAACCAGCTAAGAAAAGCTGAATTGAGTTTTTTTTGCTGTAAAATAATTTTGCATTGCATTTCATCAAATGATTCCCTGTGATGCTCATGTGTTAGGTAATCCTGAAAGAGGAGTATATGAAATAGAATACGAGGAGGTACTTAACTGGTATGGGATAGGATTTGACATCTTTTGTAGGGTATTTTCAAGGATAAATTTAAGTTTTTCAGACATAGATAATCAAAATCATAGATTAAGAATCTTTCATGAAACTTAAAGCATTTGTATTTTAGCCTGCTTTTTTTTCTCCACGGTGTTTCTACCTTTGAATGAATCCAAAGGGAAACCTGGCACGCATTCTACTGTTTTGACTATTAAATAAGTGTGCTCTTTCTCGTTCTGTTGAGATGGTGTTTAGCTGTGATTGAAAATAAAYCTTTTAAATGTTTGGAAAGATACCTGCTATGCTGAAACGATGGATTGCTTATGCATTGTAACAACAAAGGTAAGATAATAAAGCTTTTGATTAATGCCTACAATCTTGGAAGTTCTTGTTGAATCTTTCTTCCAGTTTTAGTCTACCTGTAATGAAAATGTGACKGTTTTCTAGTGTTGATTTTTTTTAACTTTAACTGCACAGATTGACAAAATAAATTCTGTAGTTGTTGCTAAGAACAATCATAGATGTTAATTTTTCTAAGAGCTAATTATGCACATATTGAAAAATCCAAGTGTAGTGGAATGATGAATTTTTTTTTCTCATTCTGCAGTAAGACTCTCTTCTATAAAAATTCACTCGCTTCAAATGTGCTAAAATAGTAGTTTGCTTTTTATTCCAGAATGAGGAATTCCAAGTGATGTTTTACATAACCTTTATCAGGACATGTTTAAAATAATCATGAAAGAGAAGAAGATGAATCTGGGAAGTCCTGTTAGGGACAGATATATTTCAAGATGCTTTGGTATTTTGACATCTTGCTGCTTTGAGATGAAGACAACCAGATAGCTTAGTGTCGTTACTTCTGTGCTAGGATAAAGTTTTATGTATGATTGTTTTTAATACAGTCCACTTGTAACTGCTAAAGATAAAATCTGATGCATAAACAGAATCTATTAGTAGTGTGCTTGTGACATATTGACTTAGTGAGTTTGGTTTTTTGGAAGCTTTTTATTTTCCTGCAAGTGGTAAACTGGCTCCCTTTTTCCTGGATGTTCAAATAGTTGCAGGTTTAATTTTTTGTATAACAAGCTACTTCGATTTCTAGCATTCTTCTGGATAATTTGAAACCATAAAACTTGTTCATACAGACGTCCTTCTCAAGAAGTATAATAAAATTTAACATCTTTGAGAATATTATGTGGGTTTAGTGATAGCTGTTATAAAAGAAAAGGTCAAGATGCTTATCGGTCTGTTTGACACAAGGAAGCAYAGGCTGACTGGAATGGGTGAAGTTACCTTGTCTCTCACCAGCAAAAGAATCTTTCTGCTGTCTGAACTGTTGATTTTTTTGGAAGTGAAACATACCCTTTTAAATTACGTTTGATTAATAACATTCATTTGTGGCATTTCTGCTTTATTTCTTTTAGAATATTCTCTTTTGTACAGTGAGATTAGGATTGGATATTAATTCCTTGACTTCGGTTATATTGATATGTACCTTAATTTTGTTGTACTCATTTTAAAAAAAGGGAGGGGCAGTGCTGTAATTTTCATAATTGAACTGCTCRACTTTAGTTGTATTTTGTGCATTTATTTACCTTCGCATATCTACTTGTCTAAGAGCAGAAAGACAACTTATATGGAAAATTAARCCAACAGAAAATGTATTCTGGGGAAAAAAAAGTATTGTTTTTTAGTATGATTAGTCTAGCTCTGAGTGCTAAGCAAGTAAGATTRCTCACAGAAATGCTGCACGGGAGAGGAGGAGATCATCCTCTCCGCACAGCATGGTCTTAGATGGACTTAGACTGATCATGCATTTCCACCTGGAGTTATCAGCACTTAATCCTTCCTGCCTGTTTGATGGGAAGTTTTGGCCTCATTTAACTAAATGCAGCTGTAGTACCTTGTAGCTTCAACTAAAGCTGTTTATTTAAAGTGGGGCTTGTAAAAGAACTGTTTGCTTCCCTGTGAACATGTGTGCATCTGACGACTTGAAAGTTGTAGTCTAATGAAAAATACATTCCTTGGTTTTGTGCATAAACCTATTTCTCAAACATAAAGGAAAATGAATGCATATAAGTAAGGCAAATTTGAAATCAGCATTAAAGAAATGTATGATAGGATTAGTAATAGTGTT
The DNA here is from genome assembly GCA_030449065.1 of Oceanodroma leucorhoa. Taxonomy (NCBI): domain Eukaryota; kingdom Metazoa; phylum Chordata; class Aves; order Procellariiformes; genus Oceanodroma; species Oceanodroma leucorhoa. The sequence continues at coordinate 4,111,755 of JASVER010000036.1, forward strand.
AAATGCTTCCCCTTTCTCCACCTTGAATGGAGGAGTATTTGAAACAATTCATTATTACTCTTTATTTCTGAATAGGGAAGATAAGAATTTGGTCAGCAAGATGAATTTTTCTAATGAATTTGAGAAATCTTTCATAATTTGATCTTTGATAATTCTGTTTTACTTAATTCAGAATTAAGATCTAGTCACTATGGGCGAACAGGTCCTTAAACTACTTTATGTCCTGTCTTCTAAGGTCTAACTGGTTTACTTTGCCCTAATCTAGTGCAAAGAGTACTGATTAATACAGTATTTTTTTTTTTCTCCTTATGTGGGCACATTTGGTTTGATGTAGGTAGGCAAATTTGCATCACTGCAACCATGGATACTATTAAGAGCAAGCACGTGGGCTGAGCTTACAGTAATGATTTTTATTTAAGTAACAGTTTTAAATGAGTTCATGGCACTTAAAAATACAGAATATGAAAAATCATTAATTTTTCCAGAAAAGCGATTTTTGAGCAGTCATTCTTAGCTTGCTTGTTCAGTAGTATACTTTCAGTAAAACAGTTGAATTTAAAGTGATATAAAATTTCTTCAAATAATATTTCTAGTAAGACTAGTGAAAAAAAAAAAAGATTGTTTTGTACCATTTTTATTTCAAAATACTAAGACCCATGCTGCTTGGACTATACCAGAGCAGTATTGGTCTAGTCCAGTACCTTGTTTCTGACAGTGGCCAAAACTCGGTATCTTGGGAGAGGGGAAGCATGTATGAGGCATCAACCTATYACCAAGGGAGAAAGGTGAAGGTTTTCTTCCAAGGTGTTAAACTTAAAACTCATGAGTCCTCATAAATTCCGGGTCACCTCTGTTCTGGGCAAGCACAGTGATGTGGCTACACAAGGTGGGAGGCTGCATGGTGCCTTAACACAGGAGCACAACTAACAGCCAGTGTGGCTGAAGTTGGAAAGATGACACTGAGTTTGTGTGATTCCTGCAGATTTCCTCACTTGGTTGTGCAGTGTACTGTAGTTCAGAGAGTCCCATTGTTATTGTAGGTTTTCAGAATTCCCCTCAACTTAAGTGAATTGTGCCTCCTCACCTACAAGTTCCAAGTGCAAAAGGGAATGACAGAATCTCTTGCGTTGGAAGTGATCTAGTCCAACTACCTGCTTAAAGCAGGGTCAGCATCAACTTCAGACCAGGTTACTTAGGGCTTTGATTAGGTTTTGTAAACCCCCTCGCCCTGTCTCAGTTTGAGGTTGTCTCTCCTCCTGCTGTGCACAAGGRCCGAGCTTTGTTTTCTTGGTAACCTCTTCTTAGACATTAGAAGGGTGCTACAAGCACCTGCAAAGCCTTGTTTTCTCCAGGTTGAACAAGCCCAGTTCCCTAAACCATTCTTCATTGTGCTTCAGCCACTTGACCATCTTGGTGGCTCTCCACTGTACTTGTTCCTGTGTTCCAGATATGATCTAACAAGTGTATGAAAAAGCATAAGGAGAGGTTACAATGCAAGTTCTAACCTTCTGGAGGTATTTTATGCATAAAAACTAAAAACTGCAATGTTGGTAGGAAATAAAATGTGATAGAGGCAATTGTGTGAAAATGGAAACAATTAAAATAGAAGCTTTTCTATATAAACTTAATGCAGAAATTACTTGATGGGCCCAAAGGAGGATGCTTTCTTAAAGTGGAGGAACAAAATACAGAATTTTGTGAATTTAAAATAGTAGAAGAGATGGAAACACAGTTATATGAGAAATAATTACACCAAAAGCTTAAGAAATACCATGAATGCTAAATAGTCCACAACAGCCCTTCCAAGTTGGCACACATGAATGATGTGTCATGATGGGTTTTGGCAAGGAACTTCATTTTGCCAACATTCCATGTCCTCACTAAAAAGCAAACTGCTTTCCAAACATACTTGATTGGATTGCGTATAAATCATAGTTATCTGGTGAGCCAATTGAGTAGTGCTAATATTACACCACTTGGCTTTGGTACGCCATCCGGTTATAGTGCCGAAGAAATGCGYGCAGAATCAGTCATCATAAAAGCTTTGGGAAGTGAAAAAAATGGTGCTTTACTAATGTTGGCAGTGTCAGCAGATGGTATGAAATTCCTATAATGCAATGCCAAAGAAACAGCTGCCTACTAGATAGTTGGTAGTGTCAAAATCAAGGATGCTTGTCTGCAGACTAAAGGATGGGCTAACTTTCATTTGGAATAGGAGACCAAGTGAGTAAGTAATGTATGCCATAGGTGGGTTTAAAGGTTATTTGACAAAACAACGAGGAATACAAGCAGAGAATACTGATCTTGTGGTCATGCCAGGAGAAATCATGTCCCAGCTGTGTCTATTTGTGGTTGTGAACAAGCCTTGATGTTTTAATACGCAGTCTGATGTTTTAATACACAGAATGGACTTTGGCAGGGGGTCACGCTTCTAGCCCCTACGTGATAAATAAAAAAGCCCAGTGCAAAGCAAGATAGCATGAGGTTGGCTAAATCTAGAGGTTGTAGCTAAAGAACTTAAGAAATACTGTATTTCAGATTCCATGGATGGAAYTGAAGTTGGCTTCTGAGTTTTGAAGATGAAAAGGTTTGAAGGTGATGAGTGAGGACACAGAGTGATGCAGAAGTTGAAGGTGGCAGTGAGTGACAGTGGTGGAAATGATAAAGGGACCTGATATGCAAAATGTGAAAAGCTGTACTAAGAAAGCATGAGAAAATAGACTAAAGGCAAATCATTAGTAAAAGTTTATGTTCTTACTGTGTTTCGATGACAAGGATGTAATAARCTTTCTGCATTTAACTTCTTTTTAAGGGGTTTTTCTTAAATTCAGAGCTATCTTTCTCTTAACATGTTATTTGGTATTCTTCCAACCCCCAACAAGGACTCAAGGACTTCTTGGGCCAGAGGCAATTGTTCAGTAATAATCTTTGGCTCGCTCTCACATGGATTGTCTAGTCTCACAAAATGCACATAAAATACAAACCAAAGGTATAAATCTGTGGCATGTGCTTCATATACAGAGCATCTCTATCTTTGTTTATGTGTGTTTGCTCACTCTTTCTAAATGACTGCAAGTGTGCAGAGTCATTTCATTGATAAACCAAAAATTATTAGAATTGTGTAGTTTTTCAGGCAGGGACATCGGTGAAGTTTGTATTTATTTGAGTTTGTGTGCTCGAAGAAACTGGATACACATACCCAAGGTGTTTACATGAGGCTGATGAATCTTACATGAAGCTCTTGAGTCTTTGTGTTTAAGTTCATACTTCTTTCCCCTCCTATTTTAAAAGTAAAAGCTGTTAATTAATATTACAAATAAGTGACAAATTAATTATATTTGGTTATTGCAGCAGTTCTGGGCATGTTTGGTTAGGAATTGATTGAAGAGCAGATAAAACAAATGCCTGTAAAATATCCTTATTTCCAGCAGTTGAATTATACAACTTGTGGTCTGACTCTGAGAACATGGTATGGAATATGTTTAGGTTGGAGATGCTGAATACAGCAGTAAAAAAGGAGAATAACTCTCTGAAATCAATCCTACARATAAGATCCCTTCAAAGCATTTTCACAACTCCATTTGCCTGCCTGGAACTGTGTGGGTTTATTTCAGAGGAGCTGATGATCATAACCTGAGTAATTTTCCAGGTAGGATTAATGGGAGCAGAGTGGTGAAGCATTCATTCCTGATTGGTTTTGCTTTGCTGTCCTGTTTACTATAGCAGAGGTCATCAATCTCTGGCTTCACAAGTGACAGTGAACTGATCTATCAGGTTGCTGCTACTGAGAGTGCTTCTACCTCCTTTTCTTCACTGCTCACCTACTAGGAATCTAGTAGAACTTGGTATGCCTTTCTGCTGGCTAGTGAGTGAAAGCAGCTCATGGAAGTCTAATGAGCACTAGAACTATTAAAAGGTAGTTGCTGGGATGGAGAGTTGGAAAGTATTGAGCAGTTAAACTGACTCAGGTGCCTGTGAAAAGGCAGGTAAAATGATAAGACTTTAACAGTTCAACACTTTTGGAAGGAGAAGGGGGGGAGAGCAGTAATTCTCTGCAGCAGCATCAAAATGTTTGCTCTGGATGCTACTTGTGAAACTGGACCCTCAGAGTGAACAGCTTTGGCATAGTTTCCTGTTGTAATGAAAACAGTGGGAGAAAACAGTGGGTGAATAAACGTAGGATTGTTCGTAGTTGGACATATGGTCTTCAACACGATTCCTTCAGTAGGCAGAGGTATTTAGATTTCTTGATGGCAAAAAAACAAAAGGCTTCCTCTCTTACTTGAAGTGAGAGTTCAGGATGGCTGAGCTCACTGGCTGATTATCTGGTATGCCACTGGTCAGTTTTGTTTTTACTAGCTGGCACTGCGCTTGATCACTTCTCTTTTGTGATTGCAGTAAGTTGCACGAGGGCATTGTTAACATGAGGTGTGTTTTTATACTTTGTTCGAGGCTTAATCATAGTCTGATTTATTGTCAGTGGGTATTACTCATACTTTCATAAGTGGTAATAACACTACTTGAATCTTATCCCTTGGACTGGTATTTACCAGACCAAAAAAAAGTAAAACATTGAAGACATATTCAGGTGAAGACTATGACTGTTTAAGTGATATTCAGCCTTGTTAGGTTTTGTTGGTGTGTGGGTTTTTTTTTTTTTTNGAAGAGATGGTTCTTTGAAGACCATATGCTGCCACATCTTGGGTTAGGAGGAGGGAAGGACACACTTTAATGAAATTCTAATACATACTAAAAGTGTAACTGAGGGCTGCTGTCTTAAAGGTCAATGTGGGCAGGAATCATCAGCATTTTCTGAACTCATCTAAATGCCTAACAGAGAATGAACAGTCCTTAGGGTGTTTTAGTGACAAACCCATATTGCCTGGAAGAATGATTCCCTCCCCTCCATTGTGTGAAAACATGAGAATAATAATTATTTCCTTCTTTCAGTCTTTGTGTGTACTCTAACAGTGGGTTTACTTGTGCCCACATATAATATATGTTGAGGACATTTTTGCTCCTTTCTTATCTTGATGAGGCCGAGTGTGCCAGCCACCATTCAAGTTTCTCTCAAATGTGCCATTAAGATGGAGCACTCCATTGCCGTGAATTTTCACTCCTCTGTGGCCTGTTCTTTCTTTCCTATTGGACAAATAGTCAGTGTGATAGCTGCATTTACCCACCTGCATTTTTGGGGTGCCTTTATTACCTGGTGAAGACACCACCACTGAGGAATGCTTTGTTTGCATGTTGTGTATGTGATAGGCGATGTGCAAGTGCTCCAGAGCTTTTCTCTTAAGCAGACCACAAAGGCTCTTCTGATTTGGGCTCTTAAACTGCTRGGGTGGTGGGTTGGCCAAATGTGGTAGCAGTGAATCTGGAACTGAAGAGTCACTTCTTGCATTCTTGCACTTGATTTTTGTTTATCTTTGTAGTAACTCTGTTGAAGTCTTTGGAGTGTTGCAATGATGAACTTGGTCCATTTTTCTTCTGTAATTAAAAGATGGCCTTTCACTTTTGTACACTCATTATTTCTTTGAAAATACATAGTAATTCAAAATTGTGCATGTTTGACTCATAGTATATTCCTATATCTTTTTGTAAATGTTTTACCCAGAAGGAGACTTCTTTCTTATTCTCCAATTTGCTATTTTTCTATTTGGGAAAAAAAAAAAAGATTTCATTTACGTGTGTTAAAATGCAACTATTTATTACATGACTGAGTCTGAAAAATCTACTTTGATTGCTTTAGCTTTAGTTTAGAAAGTGCAATAGTAATTAAATCAGGTACAGTTTTCCTCAAAAATAAAACCCAAAAAGAAGAAAATGTCTCTTATAATCCTTCAGTCTGGAGTGATGATGCTGTTGCAGTTTATTTAAAAAAACCAAAACCACAAAAAAAAAMCACAAAAGAAAACCGCAAAAACCCCCACAAAACCAAACCACCTTTCTGCTGCTATTTGTAATTAAGATCGATAATAACTTAACTCTTACTCAAGAAGGCAAAAGTAGGACTATTTTATTACATGAAACGTTTTTACCTGCTGCTTTCATCTTCCTTCAGTCTAAGAAAATGGTTAGGGAATACTTTAGCTAGCCACTGGGGTTTTTTATTGAAGTTTGACTCTTTATATGCTATAAAAATTCCAGTTAAGGTGAGGAGGAGTGCTTAATTTAGTGACCCATTATTAATAAATGCATCTTAAAAGCTGTTTGTAGAAAATTTCCTGGAAATAAGCATCATCTCTTACATGGTGAGAAATGCATCAACTTTTCTATTTCCTCACTTCCTAATAGGTTGTTTGCAGGATCTGGTGTACACAGTTGGTTTTATGCAAGTAACTGGAATTCAGGTGACTGGAGAGAAGTTTGAGGTTGTGCTAGAAGCAGCATGGTCTTTATAATTCTATTCCAGATTGTATTTTGATTGATGGTGAGACCATCAGGGTATTTTGAGGGGATGGAAAAGTACTGTTTTATACAGTGTCATGCAAGTGCCACTCCAGATTGTACATACACAGCTGGAAGTACTATTAGAGTGGTGAGGGAAGTGCTGTCTGGGAAGTAGGGGGAAAAAAAAAGCTGAAGAGCTTGTCTTGATGAAATAAGGAATATGTTTCCAAAACTGAAAGATGGCAATGACTTTTCAGATGACAGGATGTTGAAATGGGAACAGTAAGAGTTAAGCCAAAATAAATTAAAGCTGGAAATCAAAAGGTTCCTTGCTGCTAAAGGAATTGGTTCAATAAAAGCCTTTTATAACAACAATGTAGATAACACGAGCTCATTATGATGTAGCTATATGATTTTAAAGATCATATTAAGTTGTTTATTAAGGGTTTAGGTTGTTTGAGAGACCTAGCAGAAAAATCTGTCTCACTCTGCATAATTTTGAAGGAAAAGCATCAGATTGGGTTGGATCCAAAAATAAGGATTGTTAGTCATCTAAAATCGTGTAAGCACTTATCCTAATGTAACTCTCCTGTCAAAAGGGTTGTAAAAGTACATATTCGATAATGTTAAAGAGGAAATTTAATTTCAAAACAGGATTGTTTCAACTTCCTAAGTACGCACTGGCAATCTAAACACCTTTACTTTTTCTCCCACTAATTAAAATGTTTCTTCTTGTATTCATTCAGAGAATAAAATCAAAATGATTTTTTGTGCATCAGTTCACTAGTGCACCGCAACTTATAAACAGCATGTTGGAACAACTTTGGTGGCAGATTGTCACTATAATGAAGGAAATTAAAAACTTTCTAGCAGAATCAACTTGTATTTTCTCTGGTTTTGTCTTTAGTTCAACTCTGATGCTTGGATATGTATTTTTTTGGTTTGTCTTTGCAGGCTGTGAAGTGTCTTTCTGTAAAATGTAGACTTTGGAAAAAGGAATATAACTTATTATAGGTTCTTGTGTTTTACATTCTTTAAATGCTGCTGTTAGCAAGCAGAGACATGGTTTCGAGTGGAAATGGAGAAATGCTGCCCTCTACTGTTTATAAAAGTGTTTTTCTCAGATTAACAAAGCAGGACAATGCGGGTATCTACACTTTGGAGAATTTGGCAAGGCTTTCTCAGCCCTCTGAGATTTGAAATATGTGAGGAGGTCCTTTTGAAAGGTAGGGAAGATCACAGAATTGTAGTACTAGCTTACAGGTTACAGAGCTAGAATTAAGTTGTTGGCTTGCTGATCATGAAGCTGTAAATCTTGGTCTTTTTTTTTTTTTTTTTTTTAATTCCTGTATTATTTTGGGTATTCCTTTATACAGTTAATATCCTTCCACAGCCACTACAAAAAATATGCATGTGGTAACTTTTGTTAAAATTAGATTATCCCATCCTTCATTAGCCTAGGTAATGAATTCCTGTAATATGAGAACTGGCAACACTAAACCATTTTTGTTTTAGTGATCTCTGTTTTTTCTATGAAGTGTTTTCAAGAGCTTTTGTGAACTTTGGCATGTACTGTTTGTATCCTTTTCCTTTCTTAATTTAAACTTGTGTGTCCTTTGCAACCCTAGTACTATGAAAGTATCCTCAACTCTGTGTGATGACTTCCCTTATGACATCAAAAATAGAGACTAGAAATGTGAAAACTTTCTGACCTGCCTTTTATAATGTATGGCTTATGTAGACACTACAGTGCACAAGTGCGTTAAACCTTTTATAATTCTCTTTCCCTTTCCCTTTTCGTTGTTCCTATTTGTCATTGTATTAGCATCTCTTTAACAAATACTCAAGATGCCCAGTGGAAGCCTTGAGTTGATCTGAGTCTCTGATGTTCTGCCAGTAGTAGGTGATGCAAATTGAATCCTTCAGACTACAAATACTCTTTAAAAATGAAACATTATCAAATACCGTGAACCAAGAGTAAAGTGAGAGTTCAGTTGGCAAGGGTGTCTCCCATCTTGAACTTCCTACCCTCCAGCTGATTTGGTGTTGCTAAAGGGGCTGAGTGTGCTGTTGCCCATAATGTATATAGCAGTAATTATGCCTTGGTTAACCCTTTCTGCTTTTCTTYGTGCTGGACTGTTCTCCAGAAACCACTGATATATCCGATCTCTCTCATGTACAGCAACACTTTTCCTCCTCTTTACTGCTTCCTGTTGATTTAGTTCAATTGTACCTTGTGTTAGTTTCAGACAATGTGTAACAGAATTTGCAGAAATGAAGTCTTAGCTGATTTCACAACAGATTGTTTGAAGTATATTTTAAACCTATACAAGCTAACTACTTTTATTTTTTTCTAGGAGTTACTACTCTTTTAGCACTGGTTTAGTTGACAGAAGTCCTTCTCACATCTTGGCTTTCATGCTTTTGCTCAAGGGCCAAGCATTAATAAGATCACTTTGACTAGAGYTGGAAATGTAGTTTGAAAAGAAAATTATAGGACTCTACTGGACATGAATATTCCAGGTTCAAAGTTGCTCTGGAAAGATTTTTTTTTTTTTTTTAAACCTCTTACCTGAAATAAGGATAGTATCTTTCAATTCCTTGATTGCCTCATGCAGCCTTTTTCAGTGGTGAAAGTGGCATAAGAACCGAAGTGAAAGGAACTGAAGTTTGCTATGTTGTGACCCGACTGCTTTATTGATGGATCAGATCGTGATGCAGTGGGGAGAGAGCAAGATAAGTGCTCTTCTGCTTCCTAAGTAGTTTAAAGTGCCCATACTCCTATCTAAACTACCTTCTCTGTTAGGCTAGTGTAAGACATGATTCTTATGTGCTACCTGAAGTCACCTTTGGATATATGCAACCTCTGGTTAATGACTAAAAAGGAATTCTTCTGGCAAAATAACAATAATGTAAAATTCTTCATTTCTTCTTAAACAGTTGGCTCACAGAAACTGAGGAGAGTATAATGTATGGAAAAGCATGTGCAGGATGAGACCAAAAACTTCATRTAGCCTAGGACTCTGTTTCTGAGTGTGACTGGTAATTCATCTTAAGAAAAACATCGTAAGTAAAGGACAAGTGTCCACTTCAGTTGCTGTCCCACTACAGCAGGCAGCATCTTGGGGATTTCCTGAGATAATGATTACACTTGTGCCTTTTTATTAGGCCTTGGTCTACATTTAATTTACTATTTTGTGGTTCTTTTTTGAACATTTGATGTCCTGGGCAATGACTTCTACAGTAGTTTCTTTTGTTTGCTTTAAAACATCTGCTGGATAATTTAATTGTCTGCTAATGCTTGTGTTGTCTTAAATAGTTAGTAATTGCTTTTTATATGCCTTTTCTATGTCATTCATCTTTTTAAAGATCTCATATCATGTTCCCATGCTCAGCTGCTTGCTTTATAAGGTGAAGAGCTTTGTCAGCTTAACCTTCTCAAATGGAAGCCACTGAGTATCTTTATTCTTGCTGTTATTCTCTGTACTTTTTAGATTTTTTTTTTTTGCTACTTTTATCAGATGAGATGATCAGAAATGTTTTCAATAGGTAAGATTTGTGAACATCTCAAAACTATACAGAGAAGTAATACTTTCTGGTTTTCTCCAAGTTTCTTTTTTGAAAATTGGAACTCTGTTCTTCTGAGCTAATAGCTTTCCTCCACTTGGTGGTTTAAAAACTCCTCTATCTTTTTAGTTAACGTACTATTTTCTAGGTGTTTTAAAGGCAATGCAGGGGAGAAGGAAGGGGAGAATGACCTACATTTGCTATAACATGCTGTCACATTTACTCAGGTATTTGAGTCCTAACTGAAGTAATTTCAAAGCTGAAGTAGGGCGCTATTTTCTGTAGCAGGGTATTGCATCTTGCTAAGACACACTAAGAAGAAATACTCAGTTTTGAAGAGTTGTGCAGTTAGTTTGCTAACAGCTGCTGGTGTTTCTTAAGGACTGGTGTGTGTGTTGCCCTAGATTCCTGCTGAAGTACTGTGGTTTAGAAACGTGTTTTAATGTGCAGAGGCTCTAGGGTCAGTAAGTAGGAATGAGTCTAGGATCAGTATTTTGAAAGTGTGCTTCATAAACTGTGGATACAAATCTAAACCAGAGTTAAGTTCGATTTAAGCTGCTAAGGTTGCAAATGTTTTAGTAAGCTTAAAAACTATGATTTAATATTCATATGCTTTAATATTTGTGAGTTAATAGTAAACAAATATGTTACTTGTTTCTGAAGATTGCTTTCAGCGGGTTCAGACCTCGTTGCCAGTCACAGTACCTACTGTTATGTTTTTGCTATAGTAAGGGGTGTTCCTTGTGCTTTCTCTCAAATGATGAAGTTTTGGAGGAGGGGAGAAGCAGGATTTGAAAGCATTAGTAAGTGAAATAAAACCAAGGTAGACTGGAGTAAGCTTGTGGTCAGGGTAATGGCACTCGGTAATAACAAAGTATGTAAAGCATCGCTGTTCGAATTCTTGGAAAAGTTTGGCTTTAATTTGGCAGCAGTTTTTACTGTGAGAATAAGTATTTTAATTTGTGTTAGCTAGCATTAAGATAATTCAACCTGCTATAAGATAACGTAATTTGAGATTCCTTTGTGGAGCTCAAGTTCAATTCAAGTAACAGTCCCCACAGTTCTCACTTAATCTGTTCTGTCATGGTGATTAAGTTATAACTTGCATTTTCAGTTTTTAAGAGGCATAACACCACCCCCACCCCCCCAACTCTTTTTTCAGCTTGTTAATTACTTATTTCCTCCTTATTTGCAAGCTCTGAGAGTGTTACTGCACTGGCTACCATATTAATGAGCACTGCATAAGAGGGTGAATCTGCTAACAGCAGAAATACTTGGAAAAATACTTTTTAAAAACTGGAGAGAATTGATACTCACTTTTTAGCAGTATCGGCTCTACCCTAAACTGCTTATAGTTTGCTGTGTCTCTTACTCAGCCTGCTGTCCCCTGTAACTATTAGATGCTTCTCCATACAGCTCTTATTCCCAGTACCAGTGCAAGGGTTTGTTCTACCCTTGTTGCAAAACTTCGTGAACTGCCTCCTGACCCAATCCTCCAGGTCAGAGGCCTGTGTTAAGGTCCTGCAATTTCTTGTATTAGCCACCTGAGCTAGTGGAGTGTCACCTGCCAGTTTCCTTGGGGTGTGCTGTGTGTCGTCATGCCAGCAACCAGTGAAAATATTGAGCAATATGGGCCCCAGTATCTGTCCTCGGGGATCCTCTGCTTGTTACAGCTGCTAGCCAGGTATCATGCTATCAGTCACTTTTTGAGCCTGGTGGTCCAGCAAATTTTCAACCCGTGTAACAGTCTGTTTGTCCTGTCTGTGAGTCCTTAACTTCCAGATGAAAAAGCTTCAAGATCCTCTGTTAGAAGCCCTTCAAAGCCTTGCTCTCTGCCTGTCTGTCCTATGCCTTCTTGCAACTCTTCCCCTTTACTTTTTAGTTGCCCAGGAATTGGCAGGAGGGTCAGTGGCCTCCAGGCAATAAGTCTTTCTTATTTGTTCTCAGTCAATAACAAATTGTAAATTGCCAGTATCCTTCCCATCTGGATTGAGATGGCAATCTTAGTCCTTTCCTGTAAGAGGATTTGCATTTTAAGATGGAGAAAGTGATGGAGTTGCAATGAATTGAAACTGTAGGCTASCAAATTATTTTATCCATTGGAGTCGAATAGTAGCATTATGGATCTTTTCCCTTTTGGAGGAAGGAGTCTGTTTTTGAAATCTGTTTTTGAAATGTTCAGATCTATTAGAATGACAGAAGCAATATACTATGGGAATTTCCCCTTTAAGCATTGTACCAACTTTGTTGTATGAAAAAGTCTTTYTGAAAACAGTTGTTTCTTACAGAACCTAGCGACAGTCCTCTGTGTACTCAGAAATGTATGGCAGATACTTGAGCATCAACAGAACAGTATTGCTGCCTAGATTCTGTCCTGCTCTCAGTAAAGTATTTTATAATTGAGATGTGATCTGTTTTCACTGTTTTTTAAAGCAGCGGGACTGGAGGACTGATTTTTGTTTGTCTCTGGGATCAACCTTCTCACTGTCTGCAGTGGAGGGGAAAAAGGAACACAGTTATTAGTATTGTGCAAGCACTTCATCTCCACTGGCTATGAGAGGCTCTTAGCCTCTACTCTGTTGGTGCTGCATCAAAGCAGTAGAGCAGAAACATGTCAAATTGCAGGCTTTTCTTGATGTTGTGTTAAGGAGGCATGAATGGCTATTGAAATGAATCTGGAGTAGTATGARGCTTCACCAGATAAAAGGCATTTATTATTAGTATATTTCCTCTCCCTCATTTTCACTTTTTACCTGTGTGCCCTTATTTTTCCAGTGGAGGCACAGGTACTTGATTAATACTTCGAGAGTTACTCAGCAGCAGAGCTCTACTTTCCTTGGCTACATTACATGGACCATTTAAAAGGTATTCCACTACTGAAAACTGCTGCTCCAAAAGGAGCTCTTTCAGAAAGATAGGGTGGGATGACTCTGATTCAGAGCAATCCTTCAATAGCTGAAGGATCTTCATACGTTACCTATTCTGGAATAAACCTTGAAGACATCGTGTCTCTTTCCTCCCATCGCCCCCCAATAGTTTCTGCATGACAGTCTGAATCAAACTAGCCTTCTGTCTCAGCCCAATAGATAATTAAGGAAAATAATGTTTTGGAGGATATGCTTAGCCTAGTCAGCCTGGGTCCTACAGGGAACAATCCAGAGGGATAAATTAGATCCTTGTTCCAGCCTGGTCTTTACACTGGGGAGAGCAGTCCCAGTTAATCACACCCTGCTGCATTCAATCTTTCCCACTGAGCATAGCGTTGAAAGTATAACCTCTCTTGGCTAATAATCTTTATCACTTGAGTGCAGAGTCTATCCACTGCAAATACAAACTGGGTGGAAGCTTCATTGAGGGTGCAGGGAAGGGTGTAAAACTTTTGGGTCTTTCAGAAGGTCTGTTACTTTACACAATGATGTAAAGCTTTTGGGTCTTTCAGAAGGTCTGTTACTTATTGGGCTTTTATAGTTTATCAGTTTTATCTTGGGGATTCAATGTCTGTTGTTCACTAGAAATCTTGGGTTGGGTGGAACTATCTAGGGCTAAATACGTACACTTTTTTCTCCTCTGTGGACAGGTGGGAGCAACACTTCAAAGGCAGCTTTAGAATAATCACATACTTTTATTCTAAGAGTGATTTCAGCAATGTTTTTTGAATGCAAAGATCTCGCAGTTATTAATTTTAAAGGACTTTTCAGGTCAGACTGGTACTGGGTTTGGCTGGGATGGAGTTAATTTTCTTCACAGCAGCCCATATGGTGCTGTGTTTTAGATTGTGACAAACTGTTGATAACACACTTTTTAGCTGAACAGTGCCCACACAGTGTTAAGGCCTCTTCTGTTTCTCACCCTACTGCCCTAACGAGTAGGCTGGGTATGAACAAGAGGTTGTGAGGGGACACAGCTGGAGCATCTGACCCAAACTGACCGAAAAGATATTCCATATTTTTTTAACATCATGCTCAGCAATAAAACTGGGGGGAAGTCTTTCCAAAGTAGCGGTTGCTCAGGTTGGCCATTGGTTTGCTGATGGGAGGTGGTTAGTGATTTGGCTTGCATCATTTCTATGTGTGGTTGGGTTTTTTCCCTTCACTTATTTATCTCGACCTATGAGGTTTCTCTGCTCACTTTTGCCTTTCTGATTCTCTCCCTCATCCCTCTGGGGGGGAGTGATCGAGTGACTGGGTGAGCGCTAACCTGCCATCCAGGGTCAACCTACCACAGACTGTTTCTAGACATGTTAAATGTGTTTGAAGTAACGTAGTACTTTTCTAGGGATTTCCTAGTTGAGTTGCATTCTAATCACAGTACAGTCTATTCAGAATACAGTTACCCATTTCTTTTCTCACAGAGATGTTACCAATGTAATGAAATTAATTTTCTGCAGTGAATTTAACAGAGGAGGTTAGGTAGGCTTCAGTCTATTGGCTGCATTTACATCCTCTTTATTGGATCAAACTTGAAGTCTTGCAAAAGGAACTATTTATTTTCAGTCCTTTCCTAGTCTGTTTTGAAGATGTTCTCCTGATTTTGGTGGTTTCCAGCTAGGAAATAGTAACGTTGGATTTTGGATTTCATGGTAGTCATACTAGCCAATTCTGTAACCTCTCTAATTCTCTGGAACTTCTTGTGTGGAAACTAAAGATATAAAGGCATGCTCCAGTAGTGCTAAAATACTTTCAAAACATCAGAAGAAGGGGAAGAGATTCCACTCTGGGTCTTTTTAATTCCAAAATATGATATGGCCTCATACCTCCCTTACAAAGCATGACCTATAACTTCTTGTCAATGTGTGCTACCATTTTAATTTAAGCTTCTATATAGCACTTTGCTATACTTCCCCCCCTTTGATACTCTTAATATCTTTCTCGTTATATAAATTCTGCCTGTTGTTGCTTAGGCAGCCTTATCCCCTCCCCACTCCCCTTTCCTTTGGTGGGGATTTTTTGGATATTTATTCCCTAGCCTGCTACCTACTTCTAAGAAACTTGCAAATGATTGATACCCTCAGAGCCCTCTATCCCTCCAGTCAATTTGGCTGAAATTAACCTATAGTGTTAGAATTACTAAGAGGCAGGGGCTGACAGATGAATGATATGATAAAATATCTTTGAAATCACACTTTGAATACATAGGACCTCTATCAAGTGGTAACTGTCAGGAAGGTCTGGTTTTTGTCAAGTTTTGCTTCTGAATGCTCTTCAGTCTCCCGTTATTTTGCAGCTTGTATTGTGAAGCCTGATTATTTTTGCATATAGAGGATATCATAACACAGACACCTCTGGGTTCTTTCTTTGATATGGCATTATATTTTTCTCCTCTGTTTTGGACTGAAGAGAACTCCAAAAGCAAGTTTATAAAAATGCCCATAATGATGGTCACTCAGTTGGGAAGGACAGTATTGTCTTTTTTTTGGCTTGACTTGTCAAGGCTTATGAAGGACCTCATCAGAGTGATGTCCCAGATCTGTCTTATACTTAACAATTTAAGACTTGGAATAAACTGGGAGAAAAATCACAAACACCCACTGAAAAATTTCTATTCATAGGACCTGTTCTGGGCTTAAATGCCATTGCGGGGCAAGTTTTAAAAAATGCAACTATTAATAAAATTCCTCTTTCCAAAGTAACATTTCACCTTCCTTCTGAAGTTAATGGGGCTGTGGTATTCCTCAAGATTTTGGAAATTTAAGACAGACAGCTGTATTTATAATATGCTAATTGTCCCAAAAAATACTTTTCTGTGGTTGATGTCAAAACAATAGAAAGGGTTCTCTCAATTTTTGAGAGTTCGGTGATGATTATTTTCAGCACGTATGTGTCAGATTGAGTGGGCACTGCAAATTTTGTATATGAGAGTATTAATCATCTTAAGAAGGGCAGATGCACATCGGTGTTCTGAACTGGAAGTGCAACAGTGGCTGCTGCTTTAACTCCTGCAAACATGTTTACCTGCCAAGCTCACAAAAAGGTGCTCCTAAGGTATGGATACCTGTTAAAGATACCCTTTAGAAGGGGAATTTTCAGCTCATAGTGTTTTCAGTAAATAAACCTGCTTGCCTGAAAGTACTGTGCAAATTATTTTTCTGGCAATTTCGGAGCATGCAGGAACAAGCAGTACATTTCTTGGCTGCTTTCTCAAAATTGGCTTGGATGGTCATCTGATACTTCAGGGAGCAAAAACTGCAAAGCCAAAGAGAGTTTCATGGGTGCTGATGGATGCAATTTGCACCAGACATCGGTTGTTATGAAACCAGTGTTCAAATTTCATTTACCTTATAGAAAATGCTTATAAAATTACTACTTCTTGAGTAAGGAATCATTACAGCCATTAAGTTAGAACTCTCTGTTAGTATGAGGTAATCTTAAACCAGTATTCAAGCTTCTTTACGGAGACTAATTTTGGAATTCTGTGTATTCTTTCAAGACCATACAGACTAAGATTATGGAGAGCAGAAGTTAAAATAAGTTCATTAGATTTAAATAATTCTGATGCTGAAAAGCATATTTTTCTTTTTTTCTTGTTTTGGTTGGATTGTATTAAGTATCCTGGAAGTATACGAGTTCAGGCTTCTGGGGAAGAGGGACCTAAACTAGAGTCCCACTAGCTTGATGCATGCCTGCAGTGATACTTAAGGGACATGTTCTGTCTGCAGAAATATGAAGGTTAGTATAGCCTTTTCCCCTTCGGTTTGGGAGTCTGAACAGTTGGTACATTTGTCAAGTTAGACCTTCACTTACTCATTTCATTAAAAGCTCCAGGTTTTACTGCTTATTGAGATTGCTGTTTCCTGACCTGTGTTGTACTGAGGATATGGGTGGAACACATAGATCGATTAAACAGGTACTATGTGTGTTCAATCAAGAATAGTTGGCAAGTGCTGAACAGAAGCATTAAGTTTCTGACAACTTTGTAGTGGTTTTTTTGATGCTGCATAATTCTTCTCTCTATCCAATGTTCATACTGCTTGGGGAGACTTGGAAGTAGGAGCTTTCTTATTTTATGATAATAACAAAATTAGTCTTGCTCATTAATTAAATATGTTTATGATGTTGATATTTGTATTGTGCACATGGGAGCCATGCATAAAGATGAGTTATTGCCAAGTAAACATTCAAACAAAACTTGAAATAAAGGCAATTCATTTTATGTAGTGTTTTCATAAGGATGGAACTGGTCACTTTTACTGGTGACATTTTTGAGTAAACATGAATTTTGAAAAGTTTTTAATTGGTTTCTTTAGATTGTTCTATTTAAAACTGTCATTTTAACATTTGTATAATGTCAGGTGGAAGCATCCTCTGCAAGAAGAAAATTTAGGTTTTTGTTTTTCTATATTCAGTGAATGCTGATGTGTTCTTGACTATATGGCAGCATTAGATGAAGTCCTGGCACTCTGTGTATCTTGCAATCTCCCAGTTTAAAAATTGTTGCTTTGTATAATCAGTATGGAAATGGTGGGCTCTGACTGTAGGAGCTAACCTTGTATGTGATAACATAAAATACAGACTGATAAATTGGGAGGGAGTATTGATAGATAGTTAAGGCTATATTCTTCTTATCAACGGCTTAGTCATTGTGTTAATAAATTGTTTTTTGTGTTTTGAAATGTTAATCCAACCTTCGATTTGAATCAGAGCAATAGTTAATTAAGTGGGGATATCTCTCTTTAGAGCTCAGAAGTAGAGTTCCAAATATTCTCTGTTCCATATGTTTCTCTAGATGATAACATACTATATGTTCATATTTCAGAAAGCTTTATGTTCACAACTGTGTATTTAAAAAGCCTTTGAGTACAAATAATTGTTTTGATCAAGTGAAACCTTCATTACAGTTAAATCTCTGGATTTAGTCAGCAAAATATGTAAGAATATATTTTAATTTTACAAGCTTAAATATTGTATTTTTAAGCTTGTGGGCAGCAAGATGTGTAAAAAGTCCCATCTTTGTATAAAGATCAAGATAATTTGTAGTGCAACCAATTTACTTGTTTGCAGCTGCAAATATATGGCTGAAAGATTCGGATGTTTTATGTAGTCTTCATCAACAATGTAGATGTAATTGCCTGAAGTTACTTAAGCTTTCTCTTCTTTACTGTATCTTACTGATGGCATCCTTTGTAGATGTGTAGACTGTATCTTCCTCTTATTGATTCTTCTATGCCCATGGCACATTAGAGCTTATATTTTCTGTATCGCAAAAAACTATTTCTGCAAGATTCAAAAACTGCTTTTTGACTTTATTTGTTGTCATGAAATTGCCATGCATTTGACTGTATTATTTTAGTGAGAAATTGTATTATTACAATGTGATTAGAGGTATGGAAGTAAGAAGGATTGTTGATTTGTGATGCATAGGATTTGTGGGATAGGAACATTCTTGTGTTTGGCAAGAGACAGTACTCTGTTTTACTTTCCCTTGTGCATCTTTTCCTTTTTCACGTGTGGTGTTTGAGTGTGTGTTCAGTTGTGCTCTGCTCTGTTTCTTCTGCTCTGAGACAAGAGACTGTGTACTGTGACCCCCAACCAGCTGAAGGAAAACAAAGGGGTTTTTAGGTTCTTCCATCATTCTGTTATACTTAAGGCTACCCTTGGATTTGAATGTTCCAGCAAGAAAAACTTAAGCTAAGGTAGCTAAACAAAGAAGGTGTATTCTTTTTTGTTGTTGTTTTTTATAGTCTTTGTTTCTTTTTCCATGATGATTAAGCAGTGTGTTAGAGATTTTTCTTTGGTCCTGCCCCTGTTGCTGTACTTGCATGCAGAAGATGACCTGCTGTGGGAAATGATGTCTAAGGCTATTTGATGAGAAATTGTAGGTCATGGCACATGGTGGAGAGAAAACTCTGCTTATTAGTATGGGAATGCTGTCATCCGTAGTCCTTGGATATTCTACCAAGAAAGAGGTCCTCATGCAAATGAAGTTTATTTTGAGGTTTACTGTGGGCTGAGTTACACATTTTTCTCCAGACATCTTGCCTTAGTTCTGGTTTCATCAATCTGCACCTTTATATAAATATGACTGTCTCAGTATAATTCATGAAGTTACTAATTTCTGAGCTGTAAGTGTGGATGCCAATTTTACACTACATTAAACTTCCTCCTCAAAGGGTGCTTATCAGGTAAACCAAATGAAGTAAGAGGGAGATGACAGAAGGCTGCTACAGGTGTAAACTTAGGTGAACAGTCACATCCTGAAGAGGAGGGATCTAACAAGACTTCTCTGAAAGTCTTAAATGCTTTTTTACAGTACATAATTGTATTGTAAAATTGTACTGCTTTTTAGAAGTGATGGCTAACATTATTTCATTGAAGATTTTTGCAAAGGTTTGGTAGTTTATGGTACGAGAGCAGAGAAATGACAGAGGACGTGTTTTTGATCAAATTCTGTAATGCAATTTGTTAAAATATATAAATACATTAAAATCCTGCAGGAACCCCTGTACCTTTAAAAAAGGAAATAAAGTTTGAATCCTTATAGAGCTTGATTTAAAAAAAGAAGAAAAAAAACAACAAAAAACAAAAAACAAAAAACCAAACAAAAAACCCCAAAACCCCCCAAAAAACAACAAACCATTTTAAAAAGAATTTTGTGTCTTAGACTTGTTAGCACACAACAAAGAACAACAAATCATAAGGAGACCATGACCATATTTACTTCAGTTCTAAGGAAATAAGCTTTTTTCTTCAAACTGTTTTGTTTAACTATTCATGTGTACAGTTGCTTGAAATCCTTAATGTAGAGCTCCTCATAACCAAATTGATGCGTAGTCCAGATTATTCATCATTTCCTAGAGATAACTGGGGAAAAAATAGCAGGTTCTGATTTCATTGTATGTTGGAGCTGGAGAATATTAATGTATTTCTGTAGTTGTTTCTTTATTGCTTTTGGTAGACCATTACGAGTTTTACTCAGCAGTTAAAGAGCATTTTTTTAATATGTGTCAAATAACCTTGAATTTTTAATGTTTCAAAATGAGGATTAAATATCCCATAGCCATTCATTTTGTGGTCTGCTGACACTTCCTTGAAAAAGCTAGTGTAAACTGCAGATCAGCAAATTCCCTGCTGTTAAGCTTACAACTTCCCTGGTTTTATAATTACGCACAGCTGATTTTAAAATGGGCTTTCACATGCTCATTGGTGCAGTGCGAAAGCACCTTGCAGGAAGTGTTGGGTTTATCTGTATGGGGCCCTGTAACGAGTCCCTTGCTGCAACATCTTGCCCCTCCCCTAAGCAACCAGCATACACCGAGCATAGTGGCTCTGCTGGAGTTGCTTCTATTTTCATGGAGGAGATAGCAGACCTTGCACTGCAGCAGGTGGAGCTGCCTTGGTGGATCTAACCCTGGGTTCTGGCTGAGAGGATCGGCGTATTACTTTGGGCTGTGAGACAGTTGTCACTTCAAGCTGACGCTAATGTAATTAAATGTAAAGCTGACTCGAAAATTTTAAAAATGGACACAGGATTTTTTTCTTTGCTTTTTTTTAAAGATCTGGTTTCTAACGTGAAGCAAAACCTTTCCTGAAGGATTCAGCCTATTTATATAAAGGCTTATTTTTGAACACTATGGACCTAGATTAGATGTCAAAGACAGGCAGCAAGCAGCGCTTACAGAGGCATTTTTCTGGAATCTCAGTCACGGATCGATTGAAGTGTACAGGGTCTGAAAAAATGTCTCCTAGCATAAAAAACTTGGATTGTTTTTCTCCGATGCTATGCCACTGTAAAGTAGCATGTACCAACAACACAATATCTTTAATGTTTGGATGTAAGGTGGGTCTATAAAAGGACTTTCCTGGAAATGTAAGCTGCATTTAATGAATGATTGCCATTATGTCTAGTGTAACTGTACCTTAAATTTCTGATTAAATAGTGTGTATTTTGTTCCATGCCTTACTTGATTATCGGAGCTCTTGGTGATTGTGACAGAAGTAATGAATTATCATGCCTACTGTTTAAAAATCCCTTTGAACAACATTTTGAATTTATTGAATGCTGCATGTAAAATGTCGTTATTCTCCTTTAATCAACATTAATCATCATGTAATCAGTTTATTGCACTTGGCTTCAATTTTCTTCAGCTGTAGAGAATTAAATACACAGGAGACTTGCACTGAGATGCAGGGCTGGAAATGCCTCCTGACATCATATTGATGGAAGCAACTATTAGTGGCAGGTTTGGGTTTAACAGTGCCCTCAGGCACTTAGTCATTTTAGGACTACATCAACTATTTAGGTTTCAGAGTAATAAAACATAATTTGGTAATCCTCAGAATAGTAAACAGAATATATTCAGTGTCATGTGAAAAATGCTTTTTTTCAGTAAAATTAATGCACAGTGTGAAGGATATGATGAGAACACTGAGTACTGGAAAGCTCCTTTAAAATTAAAGGGATATGTGTGTGAAGTTACTTTTGAGACAGAGATTCAGAAATCTTTCTCTCCAAAACTTATTTTGCATATTCAGTGTTTCCAAATCAGTGTCCGTTATTTTTAACAAAAAAAAAWAATTAAACTAGTTTTTAAATTGGGAACAGTTGTGCATGTGTGTGTGTACACATATACATACATATATGCATATGTGAGATGCGTATTTAGAGAGATATGCATCGCAAAATGTGAATGTTGAATAAATGTCACCTAGGTTGGGAGGGAGGAGTCTAAATTGTTATGTATCTTTTGATAGTGTGAATGATTTATTATGAAACTTAAAGTTGAATGCTTTATTTCCAGGAAGGAAGGACTTGCCTTGTTTTCAATGTACCTATCTTGCCTGTGTCCAAAGCATTTTTCAGTTGAAAATACGTATGTATTTATTGATGCCATTTGGAAACTATTTGCTCTAAAATTAAGATTTTTCCTTCTTTTTGTGGAACTGCACATCCCTGTTTTATTTGTAAGATAGTCTCATATTTAAATAATAAACTTGGGAAGAAAGCCATACAATGAAAATACTATCTTGATTTTAATTTTGCCAGTTGAACTGCAGAGGAGAGGTGCTGTTCACTTTAAGACCGAACTAAAAATATCCAGCAAACATCCAGAATCCACTTTAGGCATTTTGTGTCGGATCTGAGCGATGGCGGCGTTTGCTACTGTAGTCGCGCGTCAGCGGCTCTTTTTGTCTGTCCGAATGCATTAACGACTTCCTTCTYGCTCTCCGTCAGCGCACCCCGGCCGCCGGGCGCAGCCTGCCCCGTGGAGCGGGCAGCGTAGGCGGCGGTGTCGCCCCCCGGGGCGAGCGGGGCGGCGGCGGATTGCGCTGGGCCGGGCGCGGAGCGGCGCGGGGCCGGCCTGGGGCGCGGCGCCCCCGGGCCCCGGCTGGCGGGAGCTCCGCCGCCGGCCTCTGGCTCGCAGGCAGAGCGGCCCGGCGTGGGGGGAGGGAGGTAGAGCAAAACACACAGTCGGCAGAATTCTTTGTTAGTGGTGGTTGGCTGTACGCTAGTAGGAAGTGCGTCTTGGAGACCAGTAGTTTCTTGAGCACAATTAATTTAGCGGTGTTATGTTTTAAAATATCTTAGGCTATGCGCAGGTTTTATCTTCAAATAAACATATATTGCTGTTAATGTAGAGTGGGTACTCTATACTATCCCAAATGAACTGAAGGATTTAGGTTTAAATAGTTGTGACCTGCTGGTAGTGCGGAGAGATTTTGCACTATGCACTTGCCATTTTTTGAAGAAAACTTGCAGGGTTGTATTGCACTAAAAATAAAAGGCTCTTCTGCCGAGAAGATAGCCTTTGAATACTGAAAGAGTCAATATTTGTATGGCAATGTGAAACAGTAATACAGGATAACCTGTTCAGTTCTTTACATAAAGAAACCATCTCACACAAGTAATCCTAGCAAATCGTGTTTTCCATTTTCTTTTACTGTTTTTTGACCACATATGAAAAGAACATTCACAGTCTGACTGCTCCTTCTTTGATCTCTCTTCCTTGGCCTTCTGGAACAGGTGAACTTCTTCACTACAAATATTTCTGATGTTTTTCTAAATGTTTATATGTATCTTCAATTGTTGTATCGTTTCTGGATATCCATGACATGAAGCATTACGTAAATACTTACATTTAACACTAGCTGTGCATTTTGACATTTGATGGAACACTGCAACCTAAATAAACATGTTATATGCAGTTTTATTCGAGATACAATGCTAAACTGAAATGGTCGAAGGGGTTAAAATGCCTTATGTTCTTCTCTTAGCTCTAATTATTAAAAGAAAACTTAATGGTTTTATTTGAGAATGAAGCAGCTTGTTACTCAAAGTACTGAACTTGGGTTTAAAAAAACAAATCCAAATATCAAAAAACCTGTTCTAATATTTCAAGTCATTCATTTTATTGTATGTTGAGGCATAGATTGAAAATAATACTGAATGTCTTATTCCATGATCAGTGAAGAACTTCTGAAAATACACAAACATGTATCCTCTTTTCTTACATTACTGAAGTTTGTTAGCCACAGGCTTTCAACTTTTTGGTATGAATTGCTGTTTATCTGCAAAGGGACTTTATTTGGCTTTTGTAGTCTGCCTGGTTTTTACAAACAAAGTTTTCAAGTTAACTTCAGTTCTGCAGTAGTGGAGCATGCCTTTTGTTTTGTGTCCTTTTCTTTTCCTCCGTGAGGAAGGCACTATTATCTTGCTAAGCGCTTCCACTAGACTACAGGGAAGACTTCTACAAAATGCATTAGCATCTTAGTATACTATTCATTTTGGATTAGTTTTGTTTTAGCAAGATTATGCAAAATTTGGGTATATTGTTGCTTTTGTTGTTAGAGTTGTTGGAGCTTACTTTCTTCTGAATGGTATCTGGAAGTCAGAGTTGTGAAGGTTGGTTTTTGAGGAGATGTGAGGAGAACTGTAGGTATTTAGATTTTTCTACTCATCTGCTTTTGACAGATTGCATCCTAGTCCTTTTATGTAGGAGTGGAGGTGTTGAATGTCAAGCAATGTTTCCCAACAGCTTCCGTTGCTGGAATGATCTTTTGAAGGGTCCTATCAGATTTAGTTTAACTTCTAAAGTGGAGCAGTGACTGAACAAGGACAAGTATTTAAACCTGGGGAGTCAGGTGCAACTGGTGTGAAGGCACTTTGTTTTTATCATGCTCCCTGTTCRTACTGCATCAGAGAGGGTCTGAGCTTCTATATATTGATCGAATTCAAATGACTAGATTTACTTATTAAAGTCCTCACTTATTCTTGACCTCTTTCAAAACATGGTTTAGACTTGTACAGTGAAAATTAAAACTTACCTGGGGACAGACTGTATAGGTCAGGCTGCATGTTTTCCTGGGATTTGTTTATGATTTTTTGTTGTTTCAGGTGTGCAGTAACTTGAGAGTCATATTGCTGTGTGGTTGGGGAGCGTTAAAATCTGGAGAAGGGAAGTGAGTAGAAGAAAGAAGGTCAACTTATGAACTTTTTAATTGTTTTTTAAGCACCCTTTCACTCTTTTAGCACTGATTTTTTTTTTTTCTTTGTGTGTAGAGAAGATACACTACTGTGCTTTCAAATTTGTTTTCACATAAGACAGTGGATTGATGTGTACATCTAATATGAATTGGATTTTGATACACATCTCATTTTGAAGAAAACTGTTGTTACTGCTGCCTTGCCTTTTGTCATTAAGTTATCTGGTATTTAAGGATGTTCTTGCATAATTAATTTTCTGTCCATGAACATGGTGTTCTGTATGGCTTAAATCTCTGAAATAACAGCGTTGCATACTGTTGTGGATATGGGTCACCAGTTTAAGGCATGGGATTGCTTAAGTGTTCTTTAAATAATTTCCTTTCATTTCAGTTTCAGTAAGATTTCTCATTAGAGGATCTTTAAAAAAAAAATAGAACCACAACTTAATTCTCTAGGGGGTAGATTATGTATGAATCTGTTTAAAATATCTTCTTTTTAAAATACAGATATGAGCTTAGGCAGACTAAAGTGAACCATTTTTAGAATGAGTTTTCTAAAGCTTTTCTGTGCTCTTTCTGTGAACAGGTGATCTGTATTCTGAAAAACGGTGCTATAAAATGTCCACAAAATCCTTGTTTGTCCTGCATGTTGTTGCAGATACTTTGTTCATCCTTATTTTTGTCTAACTCTGCTAGGCCTGGGAGTTGAAGCAGGGAGGCTGTAGGCCTGGACAGTTAACACAGTGAATGATTTCACTGCGGTGAATTTGGACCATCTTCTCGTCTCATGTAAACTAGCACTGGTTTATTAAAGTAAATGGATTTTTCAGTAGTTTACACCAGTAAGTAATTTAGTCCATAGTGTTTGGTGACGGTTCAGAACTCATTTGAAGGTGTAATCTAGCCTGAAGAAATTTTAACTATGTTGCATCAGAAGAGAAATGTTTTTAATTAATTTTGACACACCTGTATACCTGCAACTGAATCCTTTGGGGCAGTATATCTGTCAGAAGTATGCGTTAAATGTTTAGCACGTGGTTGCTTTGGTCTTTAAATTATGATTATAAATTATACAGCAGTCCATAAAGCTTCTTAAAAATAGTTAAATTGTTTGGCTACTACCTAATTGAGTGTTGGGAAACTTCTGAGATGTGCAGCTGAGGCAGTCTGTCTGCAAGTTCAGAGCTGCTTTGCCACACCTGCCTTTTTTTTTTATTTACTTTGATCTGTCATGCCCATTGCTTGGCTGGCTCTTCTAACCTAGGGTCTCCTTGGAGCTGGATTTGGGTGCAGGATTGGATTCTC
This sequence comes from Oceanodroma leucorhoa, assembly GCA_030449065.1. Classification (NCBI taxonomy): domain Eukaryota; kingdom Metazoa; phylum Chordata; class Aves; order Procellariiformes; genus Oceanodroma; species Oceanodroma leucorhoa. Next base: position 4,137,437 of record JASVER010000036.1, read on the forward strand.
TTGGTTTTAAGCAGAGAAATGGTCATCTGCTAGCCACTGTGAGATGGGCTCGTCCTTCTCTCTACCTGCTTTTCTCCCTATTATGCCAGCACACTGCACGTCTCATTGTTAGCCACTTCAGGGAATTAAAGAAACTTAATATTGCTGGAAGAGGGAACAAACATTCTGCTGGATTAATTTGCTCACCATCTGAAATCAGATGTGTACTAGCAGCAAGGGGCGGGGAGATGTAGTTGTAAAGCTCGACCAAGAGGGATTGAATGGGTCCTGGTCCTTTGGACAGTAGCTGCCCTTTGAGTGAGCTAGGCTGTATTGTGAAATGGTCTTTAGACTCTTACGGAGGGTAACTTGCATGGGATTTTGCCTTATATGTAGCAGCAGAATTAACTTGGCATGACTAAAACAGTTGACTGAATGCTTGTTCAAGGGTGGCAGCTCCTGGGAGAGGAAAGGAATGGGCAATTTTGAATGGTGGCTGTTTGACCATGCCAGATGACTTGAATGCACTACCTCAGTCAAGAGACGTAGTATTTCAGAGGTGATGCTCCACAGTAAAGTAGTACAAAACACTTCGGCTTCTATGGAGAATTAGCTGTTACAAGATACAGCAATTTCCTTTACTTGAAGCACTTTGCTCAAAAGTAATTTCTGCGAAGGGCAAGGATAGTGCGGTACCTTTGAGAATAAGAAGTATTGTGGATATTATGTTTTCATGCACTTCATGTCCTTGTCTTCTATTTGCGCTTTAAAACATTACCCTGTAAGTGTTTCAGTTAGTGTATTTTAAACATGAATTCTGTTTTTGTTAGTAGTTTCAAGTTGGGAAATATTTTGCAAATAATAGCAAAGTCAGTCTTGAATATTGCATCAAAATCCAATTAGCACTTCACATTTGTTTTTTTTAAGATGCTTATAGCCCTTGTCAGTGCCTCGTATGAGAGAGAATCCTTTACCACAACATTTTTTCATTTTTAATAATGACATACTGATCTATTAAAACTTCATATGCACTATGTTGTTATAAGCACTGATACATTGTATAATGTAAACATATGTTTCTGAGTGAAAGCTAGAGCCTGTTTACACTCAGGCATGTCCAAATACCTGTTTCTAATAAATGTGTCTGGTTTCAGGAAAAAAATCAAGGTAATTCTGTGGTTTGCCTAAAGGTATTGGCTGTTCTGCAAAGGAAGCTAATTTTGATTGGCCTGTGACTATTTTATTAATATCTTTTTTTTTTTTTTTTTTTAAATAAAACTGGAATGATCCACTTCTAGATTTCCACAGGTCTTGTCTGAGACGAACTGGGAATTTAATCCACTTTCAGGTCCCGTTTTCCTGTATTTCATAGTTAAATCGAAGCTTGCGATCTGGCAGGGACATTTTGGATCACAAGTCCAGCCAAATACTGCCTTCACCAGCAGAGCAGGCTCCTTTAAGCTAGCAGAATTCCTACTTTCTCTGATGTTGCAAGACATTTTCTGTACTTCCTGCAGCTCTAATGTTTATTTTCTCTAATTTCCAATGTGATCTTATTTATGGTCAGATAATGTTCACTTGTATTTTTGGCCAACACTGTTCTTTAAATGATAATTCTTCCCTGTTTCTGATGTTTAACATGGCTGCTCTAGAGAGTTAATGTCAACTCCTTTCAGGGTTTTGTTTTGATTAGTTAAAAACAAGTCAATCTCAGAAAATAGATGAATGACAAGAGTCTGAAGCTGAGCAATCTAGCATCTCACTGCTGCAGGGAAGGGAAAGAAAAAAAACTTTTATCTTCTGCTACTGGTGAGCTATTAAGTTGTCTTGGTCATATCATGAAACCTCTCTGCTAAAGATTTGAAAAATCAGGTCTTTTTGAGTAACCATTGCAATTTTTCACAACTGTCAGCATTCACCATCTCTCCTTTGCCATCCAGCTAAGGAGAAGGTATGGAAATGTTTTGAGGTTGGTTGTTATAATAACAAAAGTCTTAATGCTCTTGCTTTCCTCTTTGGAATTTTTTCTTCTGCCTTGTGCTTCTCTGCTAATCATTGGTATTTTCAGAGAAAATATACTTGTATTGCTTCGACTTTATAATTTCTAATACTTCAAAAGCATAATTTCTCTCATATAATAGAACCTGATCTTGTATGGTCTCAACAATGAAGGGTTGAATTGAGTAGGGTGGATAAAGATTTTTTTAAACTTAATTTTTAAGTACAAAAATAAATCGGGGTTGTAACTTCAAAGATCTCTGACACCACATCAGTTACTGGCTAAAAGAAACTGTGTGTCTTTAGCGTCTACCTGTACGTGTGTAGTTGGGTGTGGGTTTGTTGCTGCTGCTGTTTTGGGGTTTGGAGGCAGGGTGGGAATGGTGTGCTGTAGGGCAGGCTGTGACTGGGTAAAGTGCAATGGGTGATGGAAATGTAAAGCCGCAAGTTGTTCCTTCTAGGTTAGTAAGGGAACTTAGCTTGCCTCCCAAGGAATCTTAGCATTGGCAGAACAATGTGTCAGGGAAGAGAAGAGCAAAGAAATCCTTCTTCTTTCAGCACAAGTCAGTTATGTGGCTTCAGCTGCCCCATTTAACCACTCTTTTAGTGGCAAAACTCCAATATTGCTTTACGATAAGTCTACAGAAGACAGCGTAAACTGATGTATAGCTCACTTCCAAAAGAGAGAGATCCCATCGTGATTTCCTCCCTCCTTTTGCACTGTCTCCAGTGTGCTTTGAGTCCCTGCCTGAATCGGGGTCAGTAGTCCAGTACGAGTCTAACCCTGCAAAGGAGGAGAAAGAAGTTGGCAATTTTTTGCTGATTTGAGTGCCAGAACCAAAGAAAAGAAGGGGATATGGTGCCTTCCTGAGGGTTGGGGAGGCAGGGAAGAGTAAGAGAATCCTGTTGTTAGGAGTTTAGCTGTCCTATTTGGCCATGCTTAGATTTTTTTTTTTGCTGGATAGACAAAAATTTAAGTCTTCCTGTAAGACAGGCACACGGGGGTGGGTGAGGAGGAAATGAGTTACGCATTACAGGAGTTGGTAACTGATGGATCATTTCAAGCAGTTTCTTTGTCGTTTATCCTGTAGACTTTATAACTTTGTAATATTGCAGGACTCTCCTGTGAAGGGCAGGGATCTTTGTGGTAGCCTGAAATCGTACTTTCATGTAACTGTTAACAGGGTTAGTTACCATACACGTTATCAGGTACTGCCTTGGTGTAGTGTTCACATGCTTATAGACAAATGGGTTACTTGCAGTGATCTATTGGATTACGATGTAGAAATGACTTACCAAGATGATGACTATTTTTGGTTTAAATTGTAGTACATAAATCTTAGAATTCTGTTAAAAAAACCTAAGGAAATGTCTTCTATCCTAAATATACTTTATTAATAATAGGAAGAGCTTTTTCCAAGTTTACAACCATTACATGTTTAGAAGATTTTTCTATTTCTTTAATGACATGACATGACATGCTTTCCCTGTAATCTAGTAACAACTATGTATGTACTCCAGAGTATAGTAGTAGTGTGTGAAAGTGAGTGTGGTTATAAAATGTTGGGGTGCATCTTATGGACACAGTAAAACCTGCTGGAAAACTTACATTACTTCAGTGTTCAGCTTTAGTTTTAACCAGCAATGAAATGCATGGACTACCTAAAGTGCCTCAGAATTGGCTGAGACTACAAAGGTGAAACTGGGGTGAAGCTTATATTTAATTATGTTTGTAATGTGAGCCCATGTTAGCTCTGGAGTTTGGAGGTACTGGATGAGCAGTTAACTCTGCAGTCCGGAGAACAGGTGAATATTATGTATGCTCTGGATTTCATTAATACCTTTTAGTAGGGATCTGCAAGTGTGGATGCAGCACAGTCTGACTGGAATGCATCCCTGGTGGCTAAGTAATAGGTTCTGGTTTTTGAAATTGAATGCAAATAAATAAGACAGAGTCTGAATAATGTCTTGTGTTTCTGTTTGAAGACTTGCGTGTTGGGGAAACTTAATCTGTCTAGTAGCAAAACCACATTTATTGTTTCATAATGAAGTTAGCAGTAGTGAATTGCTATACTGATACCCAGTATAAAATGTGAAACTCTTTAGCTGACAGAAGACGCTTTTGGCAGATGTGCTAAATTGGAAGAACAGAAAAAAGCTTTTGAGGCTGATATTTTTTAAAGACTGATAGTTTTTAAAGGCAGGACAAGGTGATAAATCAAGTTGGTACTGAGAGTTTCTGCTGTTAGTGACTAATGTAGTGTGTTAAAGTGTTGGTAAGAAAAAAACTAGTAAAGGGAAAAGTTCTTTGGAAAAGGGTTTGAGGACATGTTACTGTATACAAATAGGCAGAAGAAAATTAGGTAGCTTTGTAGTAGTACTAGGTGAGACAAAAAAGGCTGGAACCTTTTTAGACAGGATCAGTCTTTAAACTGAAAATACTAATTAAACCTCTTATTTCTAGATTTTATTGCCTTGAAGTCAGCAGGGTCAGAAAATAACTATTTTTGTCTAACCTAGGTTTTCTGGATAATCTTTTCAAATTTTTCTGGTGGACTGATCTTTTTCTATAATTGTTTTCTTCAGAAATACCGCTACCAGGATGAAGACACACCTCCACAGGAGCACAGCTCTCCACACATTACCAATGAGGTGACAGGTCCGGAGCTGGTTCATGTATCAGAGAAAAATCTGTCACAAATTGAGAATGTCCATGGATTTGTTTCCCATTCTCATATTTCACCAGTAAAGGTAGGCATTTTAAAAGTTATTATAAGAGTGAACTCTTTTGATATACTTTACAGGGATATAATTTTCTGGTGGAGGGAGGAGGAATGCACGAGATACACCTGCTTCTATTTTTTTGATGGAACTGCTCATTTGTAAAATTAAGTTTGTAGACATTAAGACCTTGACTTAGTTCCACACATTCGGAGTAAAAAATGCATGATAGTAAAATGCTCAGATAACAAATGTAGGTAACTGAAGGTCTCAGGTGTAGTTGTGATGGATGGGCACTATGTTTTACTGCTGTCAGTTACATTTTGGGTTTTCTATCAGGATCCTGTAGAATCAGTTCAGAGTTTGTTTTCAGTAAATATTTTAATCGAGGACCTGTGTGAAAAACATAGTAAGCCAAGTGTAATATATGTCTCTGGAGTTTTTCCAGCATACAGCACCATTATTCTCAAGACAGCTCTAGTGACTTCAAGATAGATTTAAAAATTAAGAGGACAAACTGAGTGTGAGGTTTTGGGGCGTTGGGGGCAGCAGGCAGTTTTATTTACTGGGTTAGTAAGGAGATGTAGCTCAATCATTTTCTGAATAGTATAATATTTTAGTGTGCCAGACTAAATGCTGTTTTCTATAAAACTTCTGAGTCTTTATGGCTTGTTTTGAGGAAAAAGTGGAGAAATTATTTGATACTGATGAGTATTTGGGCTTTAGAATAATGAGGTGGGCTTACATTGTGGTAGGCCTACAGCTTGGTATTTTTTAGCATGAATTGTTGGTGTGTGGTAGTATCCTTTGTGACTGAAATTTGCAGTGTACTGTAATTAGTGCCGCTATATTTTAAGAAAAAAGTTGTTTTGAACTTAGTTACGTTTCCAGAATTTTTTATATTATAAAGAAAAATTTTGTTGAATGTATCAGCTCTTTATAATTGACTTGTAAGCATTCTGCAGAGGAACCAACTGTAGTGGGTGGATGTGGTTAGTAATTGTGTTCCAGCTTTTCTAAGATTTTTAAAATGTATATGTTGGTATTGAACACAGTTATTTATTTTTACTTACAACTCTGTAAGGAACTCCCTGCGTGTTTCCATAGTCTTCAGGAGCTAGACAAGCTGAACTCTGTAAGCGCTAATGCATAACCTKTTTGAAGTGAGCTGTATTAACCTCTGAAGAGCCTCCTAAGAAAGCTAATATGATAAACCTTTCATTTTGAGAATGGCTAGGACCTCAATCTTCTGTTGCTTATGAAGGTAGACACACATTAACACACTTTCACACGTCTAATTCCCTGAATTTATTGATATTCAGAAAGCAGTACATCTTGCACACATTTTGTGTGCAACCATTAAAAATAAATAAATAAATAAAACCCCTCCAAAAAACCAAAAACCTCTGCCTCTGGGCTCTTAAGGTCAACTCAGTTTATTCACAAGCTTTTCCTAATTCATAGTGCAGTTAGTCTTGCATTTCAGAAAGCATAAAGGGATCAAAAAGGCAAAGAGGCAACCTGTAAAACTGTCTGTAATAAGTGATCATGTATAATGCATTTCACAATCCAGAAACTCATAGTAATAAAAAAAGATATCTAGAATGGGTATGTGAGACAGAAGATCTATTTCTTGGAACTGACTAGGTGTTATTTCATTGTACTTGAGACTGTTCAAAGGCTGTAATTACTTTTGGTTTCTTTCTGGCTGCTTGGATCTAAGGGAAGCCAAACTACTCAGAATAGTTCCTGTGTTTGACTTTATTTCAGATTATTTTTGCAAATAGCCAACTACAGAAATATAGAAGTCAGGATTTGATATTGGCAATATTAACATTCCATGGAAGATGACTTAATTTCTTACCTCTCTGTAGTGTGAGTGATCTCTACCTTACAGAGATCCTGCCAGGGAGTCTTCACAAACAAGTGGGGCTTGTATTGAGAGTGTTATATGGGACCCTTAATTCTCTGTTTTAATTGAGCTTTACTTAACTACTGTAACTTTCTCTAAAGACACTGATGTAAAACCCAGAACAGTTTTACAGAAATATGTAAGAATGATTGTACTCTGCCTTCCTCTGCTCAGATGTGATCTAAGCTGAAAATTTTTTATTTTTCTTGGGGTGTGTTGGATATACAACTCTGCTGCACTGCTGTGGAAGAAAGAAACCATGTCTCATTTAAACTATTCTGGAAATAGAGTTAAGCAGCGTGTAAGTGCAGTTGCAAAATATGGTGAGGCCTTTTCAAAATACTGTGTATCTTAGGTCTCTGAGGAGGATTACTATTATCTTTCTCAAATTGGTCAGTGCTGGGAAATCACCACTTGATAGGAAAGAATGTGTGTAAGAGAAATATTGTGCAACTCATTACTATTTATACCATACATCTGATTATTTTAACGTGACTATACGCTAATTTCAAACCAATGTATGGTAGAACTGACATTCCTCTGAACTTTGTTCATCTGAAAACTGGGTTGGGTGCTCCAGGTTTCAGTTGTTTACCAGCATTTTGTGGAACTTTGAATTCTGGTGCTAAGTTGGCTGCTGACTTGCTTCTTTCCTGAAGAAGTTAACTTCTTTTGCATAAATTGTTTATAATCAGAGTCTGAGGTCTTAAGGTATTTGGAGTGAGGAGTGCGTCCATAGTCTTGTAGGCCCTGGGAATCTTTATGGGACCTTTTAGGGTAAAGTGCCTTTGAGCTCACAGAATTTCTTTTCAGTCAGGAGATGGTTTGCTAAAGTTATTGGAATAAATGCTGTTAAAAATTGAACTTGAGTATGTCAGAAAAAACCCAAGGTTGCTATTGTATTGTTAGCATAGGTGGTCCTCTCTTCTGTTGGTCTGATGATCTGCAAGATGTTCATAGTTTTGGCATAGCTCATGATGAAGACCAATTTAGCAACAACAGCTCTGAGTTAAGCATGCTTTGTGTAATTTATTTGGTAGGTTGGCTTGATGCACTGTGTAGGGACCAGGTTTTGGCTAATACACAAGATCTTGATTAGCTTTGTTCAATAGTACATTTGCTTAAGGAAACTAAATGTGATAGAGGATGTTGTGTTTGTTACACTAATAAAATAATAAGAAGATTTTTTTTAAAAATATAAATGTTAAATACACTTGAAATTTCAAATACAGAGTTTTTAGTTTGAAGAACAAATGTAAACAGTGGTTTTATGATCATATGCTGCTTTTTAAGAAATGCTGCAGAGGGCAGTAGAATCAGATTTAGAGGAATACCTTCTTTTATAGCAAGCCCTCTGCAGTCTAGAACAATAATACACAACATGAATAGAAGATAGTGAAGAAGGGAGATGCCTGGTTTTAACTAGTTTACATTTTGCTGTTGAGAGAAGCTTTCAAATTTTCTAGGATTTAAAGCTGCTTTTACAACTTGCTTGGACAAGTGGATGATTTTCAAAGAGTAGCTTTCAATGACCAAAAAGACAAATGTGTGTCCTAAATTTTTAGAGGATGCGCATGTGACTACCATTTATCAAATGTTCTACATTAAGTCCTGTAGCAACTCAAGGTGGTTTACCTTCTTGACAGAGGGGTGGGCTACCGCAGATTCAGGTTGGGGTAAGATATTGCATGTTTGCAATTAGCATGAAATAACTGATACTAGCTGTACTTGGTTTAAAGTTTAAACATGAGACACGGCTTAAAGGTTTTGTCTTGTTAGTGTGGAGCTTTGTCAGTTTAAGAAGAAATGTATTCTTCATATGTCTTGATCATCAAAGAAGTAAACTTGACCCAGGAGACTTTGTGTTCTCTGTTCCCTATTTAATACTGTGTGAAGTGGAACTCTTCTTAATTCTGTAAAACGGCTTTTTTTTTTTAATGTTTAATGGTAGAAAATCATGAACAGATAGTGGAAATGGTCAAATTTCAAATCCCTCACAAATATTCTGTCCCAAACATTTTAAAGAATATTTTCAGAAAGGTAGGCAGCTAGTACCAGAATTTCTTCAGTATGATGTTTCCAAATTCCTCATAGGAACTTGCAATTACAATGCGAAGTTCTTTGAGTTATTATGAAATAAATTGTGATGAAGTTGAATTGACTTTGATGTAATTGAAGCAATACGTTGCTACCAAGATTGACCACTAGATGGTGATGCTACAAAAGGATTTATTTCAGTTGTAAAACGGAATTTAGCCTCTCTATCATACCTTCAGATTGATGTTTTTGAATTTAACATTTGTTTTTATTAAATAGCTCCAACCTGTCATAGATGTGATATGATACCAAACAGTGAAATCTGTCATAGCTGTGATATGATACCAAACAAGTTTTTAAACTGTGGAGTAGAAGTTGGAGTTTTCTATCAAGGAAAAAAAAGCTTTGAGTAATAGATTAGTACAAGGTTTTAAAATACTGTGTCATGATGTAATAAGACAAAAAAAACCCCCCTATTTTAAATTGCAGTATTCTTCATTTAAACAACCTGTGCATGAAAGGGAAGGTGTTTTATTTATAGCTCTATATTTATGATGTAGCATGGCAAGTCAATATTTAAGTGTAGACCCTGATTAGGGCTTGTATTTTTTTCTGTATTATGTTTGTGTATTTTATGTTGGTATTTGGGACTATTATTTCACTGATAATACAGAAGCTCCAAAGAAAACATGCATTAATTTGTAAACTACTAAATATATTTTGTACTGGAAAGATGCACCATGACTGGTGTGATAAATGTTAATATTTATTCTGCTCTGTAATAAACTCTCTTAATATTATTATATTTACTGCACTTCCATTACATCCACAATTCCCATTCAAAATTTGCACAAGGCTGTTCTTGGAGAGTTTTCCAAGTATTTGGTATGTTTATAAAAGATATTATGGTGTAGCTGCCTACAGTAACAGAAAGCTAGACTTAACGAATCAGAAAAGTCTCTTCAGTTCTTTTTTCTTTAAACAAATCTTTTTCGCAGATCTCTCTCTGGAGACTTTCACATTAACACCACTCTTCAAGGGGTGTGAGAAGAATGCTTGCACTTAGTTTGTTCCTTACACACATAGCAGACATTGATAGCTGAACGTAAATGTTTTAGTTGGAACATTGTACTAGCTGTATTAGTCTAGTAAGGTATCTAAAATAGCTTATTCATGCTATACAGTGAAACTTTAATTACTAACTGAATAGCACAGCCATAAGGAACTGTCGTGGTTTAAGCCCAGCCGGCAACTAAGCACCACACAGCCGCTCGCTCACTCTCCCCCGGGTGGGACAGGGGAGAGAATCGGAAGGGTAAAAGTGAGAAAACTCRTGGGTTGAGATAAAGACAGTTTAATAGGTAAAGCAAAAGCCGCGCACGCAAGCAAAGCAAAGCAAGGAATTCATTCACTACTTCCCATGGGCAGGCAGGTGTTCAGCCATCTCCAGGAAAGCAGGGCTCCATCACG
>JASVER010000036.1:4149753-4173893 GCA_030449065.1 Oceanodroma leucorhoa
TCTTACACTAAATCCAAAACATAGCACTATACCAACTACTAGAAAGAAAATTAATTCCACCCCAGCCAAAACCAGGACAGGAACTAAAGGTATTCTACTTGTTAAATATTTGGCGTCTTTAGAATAGCTTTGTGCAGTCATCAGTGAAGTAGCAGAACAATCCAGGAATTGTGAGAAATAGATTTGGCGGGGGGGAATTATGTTAATCTTTAATTTATGGTTACATAATTATGGACTGTTGTACCTATTTCATGCAACACAGTCGGCTACTTTACTGTTCTCATGTGTTCAGAAATGATCATCTCTGTGCAAGTGATGCTGGGAAAAGACAATACTGAGCAGGTCAGGCAGTGCAGCGGTTGGCCTTTTTCATTACTGGCTGCCTGTTTGATCTCATGCAAAGACCTGTCATTCCTGCTGAGGACTGTTATATTTTGATGGAGTACTTGAGCGTCAGATAATGCAGTAAAAATCCCTACTTCCCTATACCAAAGATCTTTTTTAAAAATGTTTTAGATGTGTGGATTAATGCTGCTTGCCCATTTAAAGCACAGTGGTGGAGTCTTGTGGTTATATAAACTTACTTCAGTAAAGAAAACTATGACTTCATAATATTATGACATTACATGCAAATGAGTTACTGTTTTCCTATCTTTGAACAGTGAAGTAGTTCAAACTAAGGTGAAATACTGTTCCCTGTTGAAATAGATGACAGTTTTACCCTCAAATTTTAACCACAAAAATCTTTTTGCTCTAGTGAAGCATCTGTTGCTGGGTCTGAAACTAATCTCATAATGTTTTGAATACCTTTGAACCAGTAGCTTTGCCCTATGTCAGTGCCCCTCTGCTTTATCTGTGTATACCCAGCAGTGTCGGATCTGGGAGAAATTAGACTTATTCAGGCTCTGTTTGCATTAGAGTGAAAGTARTTCTTTATTAGAATAAAAGCAGTAAAACAGAGTTTATCTTCTTCGGCTCTATGAATCTCTGAACTGTTGGAGTTTGGGATGGTATAGTGGGGAGGGAAGGATTACTCTATGCTTACTCTGTGAGCTCCTGAGACAGACAGTAGGTTAGCTGGGCATTTTATTTGACCTAGTGCTGTGATTGTGTGCTTGTTGGGTAAGTAGTATGGTCTTTAGCCTTACCTTTCCTCTTGCTTAGAAGTAGCGGCCCCTGTTTTTGTGCCAGATATCCCATACTTTGTCAAGTGTACACACCGTTTCAGAAAACTTTCTAATAGTATCTATCAGTGGTACCCAAACCTATGTGACAGGCTTTGTAATCCTAGTACAGCAGTCCGGTTGACTACGTGTATTGTAGTTTTACTCTGTTTGTGAAATAAATGTCTTGTGCCCACTTAGTGTATGTCTGCTTTTTTTCACATGTTTAGACATCTTTGGAAAAGTATTTCCAGGACCTAGTGGTATTTAAGCTTAATGCTTTTAAATGAACTCTGATATGAAACTGCTTATCTATTAGTGCTGCAACGCTGTATAACAGTCTACTTAAATTGTCTGTGGTATCACAGGAATGAAATATGGCAAGGTGGTACTCGTTCTTAAAATAGCATCCAGAAGGGAGAGGAAAACTCACTCTCATTTCTGTACTGTCAAAACATGGTGAAACTATTCTAAGGAGCAGAATCAATGAGTATGTGGAGAAATTACAGATAAGGAAGCAGTGAAAGCATTGTAAAGAGAAGTTCTGCCGCACAAATCTCTTAAAGCATGTGCATAAAGATCATCTTGTTGATGTAGGTTTCTAGGTTTTCTTAGATGCACACAATAGAATTCCTCAAAGCAGCTTACAGAGAAATTTAAGCTATCATGGAATAAGAAAAAAAAATATTGGGATTTAATTGTTTAAAACCAAACCAAACCAAACCAACAACAAAAGGAAAGGGTAAGAAAGAAGATCAGTAATCATGATGGATGGAGGTTACCAGAAGGATCTTGGAAGAACTTATGTTCTCATTGCATCATCTCAGGGGAATGAGAGTTCAGGGTTATAACAGATTAATGGAATAATCATCTCAGTACTCAAGTTACAGTCAAAAAGGCAAATGGAATACAAGGAATATCTGGGGAAGCAAATGGGAATAAAACTGCATTATTTTATCACTCTAGAAATCTGCACTGTTCCTTATCTTGATGAAGAAGGCATTTCAATCTAGAAATGGTTCATAGAAGAGGAATAAGAGTGGTCAGAGGCAGGGGCAGCTGCTGTACAATGAAAGATGAACCAGTTTGACTCCTCAGTTTGGGAAAGAGCTGAGTCAGGAGATACCAATAAAACTACAGTCAGTAAGGCTGGGTCACTAAAATTATGAAAATGACTAGGGAATGGTTATTTCAGAAATATAAATTTATATTCAGAAATATAAATTAGCAGGTGATAGTTTTCTTATAGCCCCTAAATGCAGTGATCTACAGTCAGCCTTGACTTTAGAATAATCTTTCAGCTGCTGATAGTCTTTTGGTTTCTGGCTACACCAATAAAGTTATTACAGCATGCATTGCTTGTCTCTTCTGCCCTTTTTCTTCAACTGGAAGTAAGCACTTTTATTTAACTCCTTCCCATTAATCTGTATAGGAAATAACTGCTTATATAAATGTGCATATACACACACGCTTCCTTTAATGCAGGACAACCACCTTTCCCTGTGAACCCAAATGTTGTGCTGATAAGCTTAATAGCTTCCCTTCTCTTTATCTCCTGGTATGTCTTCCCTCCATTTCCCCCCCATTCCCTCAAGTGCTTACTCAGAAGTCTTTTAGAGCTTGTGGAGCTTCTGTTAAAATAGACTTCCCTGTTCAATAGGGCAGTTCTTCTGCTCTCAGAAAGAGCTGATGGTCTTTATGACTTGAGGAACTATGAAGGCATGTTCAGGGTTCGCTGTCAAAGTAATCATAACTTCCTATTTGCCCTAGTACGTTTTTTTGTTTATATTACTTCCTGAATCCCACTCCCGTCTTAGCAGGTAGGCAAGATTACCCTGAAGATGAAGATGCTGTTTCCATTTAGAAATTAAAGATCGGATGACACGTAATTTGCAAGATTGGTTGATATTCATGATTGTGAGAAAGTTGCAATCTGTTACCTTTTTCTAAATGGAGACCTTTCTAAAGCTTTATGACATCTTCAGTAAGAAGAGAGTACTTCTGGAGTTAGGAACATACCTAGAATAGTGGAAATTATAAGAAAAACTTGAACATACTCTCGGAAATACTCATTTTTAGACTAGCATCATAATTTGGTGGTCACTCTTGAGAGGAGGTGCTCTGTGATCTTTAATTAAAATGCCTTGCCCAAGTTCTTGATAGGTTACTACTTTTAAACTTCCTCCTATAATTGAAGAATATACAAATATGTGCAAAGGTGTCAGTTTGTGTCTTATAGTAAGAAGCAGTTGACCAAATCTGCCCCTTTCTCAGCATGGATATGCTCAACAAATTCTTGTCAACAGAGGCAAGAAAGAAAAACTGTAACAGATGGACTGTGGATTAATCCAAAACATTAGAACAACCTAAGATACAGTAATCAACATCAAGTGTTCTTAATAACTGGTTTTACTCTTTTCTCCTGAGATTTCCCCTGAGCTCTCAGGGCAGTTAGGTTCATTTTGATGACTGAAGAAAGCCTAAAGAAACTTGCGTTAAACACAGGATGTTTTTATCAGTCTGGCGTGCCAAAAAGATGGGCTGGAGATTCATGAACAGGGTGCGGAAGACCAGGCAGTTTAATCTGCACAGATTGGTAGGTTAGCTGAGATGTTGTATAAGTAATAACGTAATAATCTTTTGTATTCAATATTTATGCTAAAATGTATCATTATAGAAAATTGTGCTGGGGTGTTTACTTATAAGGTAGTTTCAGCAGTAAAATATCTACTTTTTATTGACTGTGTAAATCACGCTTGATCAAGGGCTATCCTTTTAGTCCTGTCTCTCAACTAAAAGCTAAGATAGGCTTTCTAACATATTTTAGCAGAATGGGTTAATGAGTTCTTTTTCCAGAGTGCCCAATTTAAGTAGTGTACTCCTGGGCTTTGGCTTAGAATATTGCATATGCTTGTTAATGAGACTTAAATTTGTTATGCCAGTAAAAATTCATTAAACATAGAATTCTGAAAACTGTAAAAAGTAAACATGAATTTATATCTACATTTTCAGTGGTGGTTTTTGTTACCCTGCCTAGAGAGTTAAAGTTGCGTAGTCTATATCTGAGTATTTAAATTGAATTCTGCACATTTCTTTTGTATCTATTTTTTGGTAAAAACCTAAGTGATACTGAAAATAGCCCTTGCCATTGTTTTAGGTGGTACTTGAATTTTCTATTAAGTATATCAGTTTATTCCTGTAGGGTCTGTGCTTATTTTAGCCAATATTCTGTTTAGCAGGATAGTAATAAACTAACGTAAGACACTTTTCAAATGCTTCAGGGCTTTTGTTGTTATTGTTTAAAAAGGGTAATTGAGATAACTGCTGTTTACACATACAAACAGTTTTTGTTGCTGTGCATTTTTAATTTCAAGGCATGCGTGCTGCTTTTAAAGGTATGTCCAGGAAAACTTTATCTTTGAGGTTAAAATGTAGCATTATGTCATGTTTTACCTTGTCCCAGCAAGCTGATAATAAGAATTGGTGCAGGTACAAAATCAGAGGAACTTTATTGCAAGTATTTGATGTTAATTTTTAAATTCAGGAACCACTGTGATTACTATATCTTGTTAATTTGCTGCAGAACAAGTAATGTTACTCTGCATCCACTACAAATGCAGATGTATCTTTCAGTTAATTTATTAAGCTGTAGAAAGGTATGTGTACTGATGTAGAAATTATCATAGAATCATAGAATAGTTTGGGTTGGAAGGGACCTTTAAAGGTCATCTAGTCCAACCCCCGTGCCGTGGGCAGGGACATCTTCAACTAGATCAGGTTGCTCAGAGGCCCGTCCAGCCTGACCTTGAATGTTCCCAAGGATGGGGCATCTACCACCTCTCTGGGCAACCTGTTCCAGGGTTTCACCACCCACATTGTAAAAAATTTCTTCCCTATATCTAGTCTAAACCTACCCTCTCTTAGTTTAAAACCATTCCCCCTTGTCCTGTCGCAACAGGCCCTGCTAAAAAGTCTGCTGCCGTCTTTCTCATAAGCCCCCTTTAAGTACTGAAAGGCTGCAATAAGGTCTCCCCGAAGCCTTCTCTTCTCCAGGCTGAACAACCCCAGCTCTCTCAGCCTTTCTTCATAGGAGAGGCGTTCCATGCCCCTGATCATCTTCGTGGCCCTCCTCTGGACCYGCTCCAACAGGTCCATGTCTGCCTTGTGCTGAGGGCTCCAGAGCTGGACGCAGGACTGCAGGGGGGGTCTCACCAGAGCAGAGCGGAGGGGCAGAATCCCCTCCCTCGACCTGCTGGCCATGCTGCTTTGGGTCAGCCCAGGGTATGGTTGGCTTTCTGGGCTGTGAGCACACATTGCCTGCTCATGTCCGACATGTTATGTGCTGGTGGGATTTTGTTTTGTGTTTGTTTGTTTTTTTTTTKTTTTTTTTTTAATCTGCAAATTCTCAATTCTTGCCTCACAGTAAATAGGCCTTTTTTTGTTTTGCTGTGGTGTTTGGTTTTGTTGTTGGTTTTTTATTTTTTATTTTATTTTACTTTAATTTTATCCCCATCAGTTCAACATCCGGAATATGAAAAAGATACGACAGAAGCTGTCAGCTCCCTTTAGGACTTCCTGAGATTCCCTGGTGAGCCTCCCTGTTCTACCTCCTGACTCTGGAGGCAGTCATTCACAGATGCAATTTCAGCTACCACCTCTGTGTTGATGATTCTTAGATTGTCTCCCTTCTCTGGATACTTATTTTTCTGTCCAAATAGCACTTTCTCTCATTTCTACTTGTAGGTGTTTCACCCTCTGTTGAAATGCTCTTTGACCAAAACAAGACCTTTTTTTTACTCCCACGCATCATTTTTTCTACTGTACAAGTGACCATTCTCCTAGTCTGGACTCCTTTGCATTATCCTGATGTTGTATCATCTCTAGAGTTATGCCATGCCTTTATCTTCAGGTTGCTTTGTAACCTGTAAAAATCAGGATTTGTCTCATCACCACAGTACAGGCTCCTTCTACAAATAACTGCAACTGTATCATCTTAAGCATCAGCAAATCTTCTCAACACCATTAATATCCATATGGAGTGTAGGTGACACAGATTGCCGCCTTGTATCAGCAGGGTGATTGCATAACCTCTTCCTGCAGTACTTTTCTGGATTTCTGTCTCCACTGAAATGACATCATCATAGCTTCAGGATTTTTTTTTTGTCCATATGAGCCTTTCCTGAAGTGCTGATTTCTAAAGTCTCTTTGTTGGTGATGCCACAGTTGATCGTTGGGTGGGTGGGGATCATCCTTGAAAGAAACTGCCTTAAAACACAGCAAACCTGTCTCATCTTCAGACAGATTGATATAACAGCAAGAAAAAAAAAGTATTTGGTACGTTGCTTCTCTATGTATTGTGGTGTTTCTTTTTCAGAGTTTTAAACAATACTCTCCCATGTGACTCTCAGTTTGAAGCCTATGGAGACACATATATCTCTCTTTCTCTCTTGTATATATATAAAACTGAATTATTAAAGATGTTTTTCTGAAAGTTATATTCTTGTGCTCTCAGATCTTTTAAAATGTTCAGGAATGATGACGTTGAAGGTCATATGAAGAAAAACAGAAAAAATATTTTCCCTTCAGCTGGTTATAAAAAGACTTAGAATTCAAAGCATGTAATTTGTAGTTTGTTCCAAACACCCTCAATCACAGCTAGGGATTAAGGAATTTCGCCAGTAATAAATTCATAGGTATTTTTTGGACTAGGTATTTTCTTTGAGTCTGGAAAAAGGTAGGACTGCAATATTCCCATGAAAAGCTTGTCCATTTAAATGGATCATTGCATCTGCTATGTCTCAGGCATTTCTTTACCTCCATTATCTATCTTATGAACATAACTTTGAGGACACTGCACGAGTCAGACCAAGTTTCATATGACTTACACTGATAAGCCATTGTATGTTATGAATATTAATAATGTCTGTCTGAAAGATGTACTCAAAATATTTATATGTGATATGTTATTGAGCTGTACTAGTGACTAGAAGTAAATGGTGCATTGATCTTATTACCACAGTTTTAAATTAATGTATTTATTATTTCTGCTTGTAATGTAAGCTGTTGGGAAAAATTTGTTACACAGAATAGGATAGCTGTCAGTAAGAATTTGTTAAGCAGAAGAGTATATTGCACCAAAAAAAAAGTATATGGGGGAATTTGGTAATCCCCACTAAAATGCACATCATAAGTCAGTGGATTTGTAGAATCATGTTGTTGTAACTTGTGGCAGTGTTTTAAGGAACTCTTCTGCCTTTGTTCATCATATTGAGAGTAGTCTTCATTTTGAAAATGTTTGCTCTGTTTTTTTATGGTTATGACCGTTAGAGTGTTTTTTATAGAAATATACCACAAACAGTTTTGATAACTTCTTGTTGGATTTCTGGAGGCAAGCTTGTACTGAAAGCCTCGACACTTAACTGATTTCCTAAGTAATCTCTTTCATGCAAGCTGGAGGATTTTTCTTAAAATACTGACTATAAAAATTTGAATGGTGAATTCAGTAAGGTAACTGGAATTCTTATAATCTGTTCAATATTTACTGTATGACTTCTTTTTTACTGTGAAGAGAGCATAGAAAATGCACGCCCATAGCAGTAATACTCTTGTGATTTGCATTGGAAATCAAAGTGATTTTGTTGACAGTTCATTAGTGCATAATAAGAATTTTACTTTTTTTGCCAATTCTTGTACTTTTGAGAAGTAATGTTGTTTTTGTATTATTTATTGTTTTTGTATTATGCTTACAGTATTCACAGAATTTTGGAGATGTGTTATGCTCATGACACATGAATCATAGAACAAGAACAACAGAGTGACTTCTGGTGTTTAATCTTAATATCCGTAATCTCGCTGGTTAAAAAAAAAAAAACCACAGCAAAACAACCCCACTAAACACCCATTGATACGCAGCACAAAACGACTGTGTTGTGGCACAATGGTACCTTCCCTTTATAGCTGTGTTATGCACTAAGGAGGAGGAAAAAAGAAGAAACCTGCAAACACTTCTTTCTTGTTTTTTTTTTTTTTCTGAACGTGTTGTTAAGGTCTCTTTGCTCTGTGGAACGTTTTCAGAAAGACAGAATCAGTGAACAAGTGCAATTATACTGCATGCTCCCTGTTTTGTTTGGTTCAGGTTTATAATTTATGCAAGCAAGGAAGTGAAAAGATGCTATTGGATCTTACTACAGGCAGTGATTGAAACTTGGTTATTTTTGATCCATGCTTTCTCCACCCAGTAGCTGTCATCATGCACCACCGACCTCATAGCTGTGAATCTGTAACATTGTACTGTACCTGCTACCCAGTTTCTCTTCAATATCTGTTGTCAGCTAGGAAGGCAGAACAAGCTTTTGATCCTGTGGGTTCTGAAAAAGGAAAGATAAGAAAAACATTTGCTTCCTTTTTTTTTTTAATTGCTCAAGATTATGCTCATCATTGTAGTCACAGGTATAGAAGGGATGTAGGGTGTGGAAAAGCTTGGAAGAAAAATAGCATCAGCTATTGAGAAATTTGTTTTCCTGGTTTGTAAACGATGCTGCTGTAATTCTATCTGCATTTTTTTTTTTTTCTGCTCATTCACCACTCAGCAGCTGGTAGGGAAGTAAGACTGCCTGGCAACCACCTGCAGAGCTGCAGAGATGAATTACATTTTCGGAAATAACACACTCCTCTATTCTCGCGCCAATCGAGGCAACACTAGCTCAAGCCACAGTTCTGTAGGCCCAAAGCACAAGCAGTGGGCAAAGAAAGGCTCGACAGATGAGTTACGGAATGAACCTTCCCGTTGGCAGCAGATAGTTGCATTTTTCACTCGGAGACATGGTTTCATTGACTGCATTTCTGTTGCTGCCAGCTCCACCCAGGTAATATGCCACTTGTTGAAATTATTATGCCTGCATGTTTGCTATTTCTGACTAGCAAGTAACCAGAAATCTCTATATATGCATGCTTTCATATAATCTCTGATTTATGAATGGGGTTTTCTGTCTGCTTTCATTTTCATATTTTACAGACCTCTGTATAATTTTTAGCATTAAAGCATGAAAATGGAAGCACTTAAATGAAATCTGAAATTTTTTTAAAGTTATTTTGCAAGTGGTGAGCCTCGAACAAGTTTAAATATAAGGTATTTTAATGAAATAGTGAAAAATGTAGTTTGCATTCTACTGCCTAGCCCTGGAGGGGAATAACGCAGTTAAGAAATACCAATTTCATAGCTATAGTAAGATGACAGTTCAAATAAAGATCACATATTTCCTGGGTAAGGAAGTGTACTTGAAAGATTAAATAATTTAAAGTCTTAATTATATGTAGCACAACAAATTCTAGTCTGTATCAGTTTTCTGGGTTTTTTGGCTGCTAATAATCCATAAATAAAATTAAGGAATGCTTTCCTCAGAAGTAGAATGTACATTTAATAGTGCAATCTGTAAGAAAAACATGACATTTTTCAACTTGACTGTCAATCTGCTCTAAGTGATGTTTTTAGTAGTCATTGAAAGTCAGGTAAAAGGAGGCAAGCCAAATTTCAGGTCTGTGGATTTTGAGGTGAGTTCTTAAGCTTGATACTGAGAGAAGTTTAAACTTATTAGCATTAGCAGATGAATCTCTCTTTGGATAGTACAACAAAATATGGAAGAATGCTGAGATGTCAGCATTGTTTAAAAACGTGAGATTAGATTTGTTTTGCTTAGTAAATTCAGCTTTAGTCAAGAATAATTGGTCTCTTGATGTCATACAACCTGAAGTACTACAAAAACTTGTAAAAAAAGGAAAAATTTTTTACTCTCAGATACTGCAATATTATTAAGATATTTTATATCTGTCAGTAATTGCTTCAAAGATGATAAACTGGCACTTCCTCTGGAAGTCTGCTTATTGTTGCTTGGTTTTTGCTTGTGAATTTAGAATAAACAATGAATAGGAGATCTTAGAAGGGGATATTCATTTTCTTGTTGCAAATGTACATGGATGTTGAAGAGGGTTCCTGTAGCTTCTGTAATGGGTCGTTACACAACTCTAAGTGATGTATTAGGTAGACATAATAGCTTTTAAGTACTGTTTTTTTTTTTTTTTTTTTTAAGACAAAATATACAGTATTAGCCTTTTGAATAAATATTATCGTTGCTCTTATTTGTTTAATGCTTGAACAAGTAATACTGGAATGCATGAAACTTGCAGTTGGACTGACTAGTCAGGATTAAAAATTTGCTGATAAATAAAATACCAAATAGCCTCTGCTTTGAGTGTGGGTTGGACCAGGCAAAGACCCTGAGATCCCCGCAAACCAAAGCTGCGATTTTGTGAATATCCCAGTGTGTGTTCTGTTTTTCTGCTATGAAAAAGATAGCTTACCTCTGTGAAAGCCTGCCAAATTTTTTTCATAAGTCTGACAGTTCTTCCGTTAAAAAGAACTGCTTATACATGTTCATGTCCAGAAGGAGGGAAAAAAACATAAAATATTTTGAAGTGGTTGTAAAAAAACTTAATGAGCATATTCAGATGTAATGCACTGAAAACATAAGAGCTTGTTGAGGCCTCTTCCTCTGGAAAGATGCTGTACTATCCTCCTACCTTATCCACCCATTGCAGCTGTTCTAGCCTTAGGGAGGGAAAAAGACATTTAAAGATTGCTCACTGGTGCAGTTTTGTTTTTCAGTTCTCTTCAGTTTTTGTTCTGTGATGTAGTAGCCTGAAAATTCTTGACTACTTTTATTTGTTCATTTAAGATACATCCCCATCACTTGAATGTAATCACATTTGCGAAGTCCAAATAAATAATTGGACATGATGTACTTCTCCCTAACCTTGTCTGTTGAAATTCTACTTGTGATGGTGGGCTTTATGTATTCTTACTGTTGTGACATCATGATTTTTAACATATACAAAACCAAACTGGTGGTTTTTAAAGTATTGGTCTCCTGCTTCCCTTGTGAATCTGCTAGATAGCACTCATTTTTTGCTGTTCCTTCATTTGCTTGGCTTTCTTGGATGGGGTGGGATGGCAAGGAATGGTTACACTTGCTTAGTTCCCTCCATTACCCGTGAAAGGGAAACGATGCCTGGAGACTGGGCTGCACGTCCCTGTCCTCGTGAGAGTTGCAACAGGTCGCCCTCTCCCAAGTAAGGTGGTAAAAGGACTTTTGCTAAAGAAGGGACTCTGGGTTTTGGGGTAGAGTATCTTTTGAGTAAGAGGTCTTGTACCCTAAAGAAGCAAGGAGGAAGTTGGTGATGGATATGGTAGCACTGCTTTTTGCTGTAGTTACCGCTAGACTTGTGCCCAAAAGACTGCATGTATGCACAAATGCATTGTGGCATGGAGGACTAGTCAGGTGTGAAGGGCTACTGTAAAAAGCCACAGCACCCTGAACACTAGCAATCCATTTTCAAACACTAAAGCTGCCTTATTTACTAGTATTGCCCCTTTTTAGTGTTACTAGAAGATTCAAATCGCCCATCTCTCACAGGAAAAAGGCAGCAGTGGAAACAGATGGTGTGAACAGGTACAAATGAAGACAGTAAAGTGGTCATTCTGAATTTGCTTGTCTCCTGCCCTAGCCAAGGTCTCCAGGGTGCTTTGCATGGAACTTGAGGTGGTTGTAGTAATTTGTAGACTCTGCATTACTTTAGTAACAAAGAGTTCAGTGATCAGACACTGCAGTCTGTCCGTAAAGCAGCACTACATCCCACTGGGTTAATAACTGTTCCATTTGCAGTGGTGAACTGCTGTAGAGGTAGCAATGCCTTCCTGCCCCACTAACCRCACCAGTCTCCTTTGAGTCTGGGGAAGCTGATTTAACATGCTCAGGCGTTTGAGGCCTTTGTTGTTCCTTCTCCCTTCTGCATTCCCTGTGATGAGGAGTTAGTTACGCAATTAGAAGAATTAGAGAATTTGATTAGAAGCTGGTCATTCAATTTTTGTCAGCAAATTTATTAATTGCTTTAATAAAAGCCAAATCTGTGGCATAAAATGGAAGATAAGGATAAAAACAAACATACAACAAATTGATGSTGTCACAAGGGTGAATAACTAAGCCATGAGCTTAGTAAATATATGGTTATGCAAATGAAAAATACTGGGTAATTTGAAGTGCTGCCCTAACAAGAGATATGCATATTGCATCAACAAAGATAACTGTATCCAGGGCAGTTCTCTCCCCCAAAGTCTTTCCAGAGCTCTGAGAAGCACCTGGTCTTGACAGCTGTCATGTCTCAGAATGCATTTTAACTGTCAGAAGTATTTGGCCCATGTTGTGCTACAAATTCAGAAACTGATTTGTTTGAAACTCGTGTGGCATTAAACTGGTTCTAACAGCAATGCAGTTAGGCTATTCTTAGCATGTAACATAGTATAACAGGYTTCCGGCATTTGATACTGAAAAATTGTTTAGCTCTGTGAATATGCTGTGCAAATTTATATGTCTATTTTTGAGGACATCTTTTAGGAAAGAGGGGGAAAGAGCGAGGGGGGCAGAAAGCCCCTCCTAATTCCACTTATCCATTTCAAAAACTTAACTTTAGATTTCAGAGCTTATCAGCTGCTTCTGTGAGTTGTTTGAGCCCAGTCATTTCTTCTCTTTGTATCTCTTCCTTTTAAGATATTGATAAAAGTTGTACTGTATGTCATTACTCCTAGAATATTGCTTTCAAATTTATTGAAATATTATGAACATAGTTCTAGCATGTATAAAATGCTATATGTAATCAGACAACGATATAGAGGTGTTATAAGGTGCGTTTAAAAGATAACGATTAAAAAAAACCACAGGTCTCTACCCTAATCCCTTTTTTATTGTACTACTTACAGTTCAGCAATTGCAAAAATGGTTTTCTCACAGCAATATTTACCATCCTACCTACAATTTTGGTATATTTAACTATTTATATATTTCTAGACATACAGATCATAGCACTAAGGCACATGCTAAAAATATGTGAGATAAGAAAAGATAAAATGATGTAATATGTGGAGGCTTAATTAAACAAGCAGAAGTTGAAAAGCAAAAAAAAAAGGGGGGCACTTAATATTAACACTTGGAATTAAACCTGTGACTTGCAGCAGGAAGATGCTGGAACTAAAAACTCAGATGATTTGATAGCAGTTTCACTGTTAAATATCTTAGGCATATYAGGATATGTCACAGTGGGTGATATGTTTTATGAACAATATTAAACTTTGGTGTGGATGTGTGACTGTTTTAGCATCCCCGCAAGTTTACAAGTGAAACTGGGACTTCATTTTGCCAGGTATGGCATAAAGTGAAATTCTTTACTCGCAGGATTTTTTTTTTTTTTTTTAGTTAAAGAGGTGATACAGTAAAGAAGAAAGGAGTTACAGGGGTAACTRTAGGGAAGTTTATATGAGTACATAGAAGAACTGTTGTCATTGTTAGATTTATAATGCAGACTTTTCCCTGAGTTTAAAATTTAAGCATACGTTGCCTGGAAATTGTTGCTGCTAATATTGTGATGAACACATGAGAAGGCAGCTTTAAATAGTATTTGCTTTGGATGATTTTAACTATGAGAAAGGACCTTCTGAAATTTAAACATGAGTTTTACTGTACTAAGTTTCCTTCTTATTCTTGATTTTTAGCTGTGCAATATCATACATTTGTAACAGTATGAATTTATTTTGCAAATTTTAGTTCTGTCACTGGTTGCATTTTCCATGAGAGGGCATTATAGCAGAGATAAAAATGGTATGAAGTTATGCTGTAAGAGGAATGCATTAATATGTGTTCTAATCAATAGACTAAGAAATAGGAATTTCTTGACAATTTAAACTCAAGCCTTAAGGGATTGTCTCTGGAACCTTTYGTAAACACTTTCATTTTGTGGACACTTTCTAACTGTGTACAGTGGGGATGGAAACTTCTCCAGACTGTAAAGTTCGCTTGACATRTAAAAAATGCAGTTTTAAAAGCATATTAAAATCAATACATCTTAAGAATATATATATTGAATTATGTAATGTCATGTAGATTGTGTTAGCATCATGCTGGTTCCTGCTGTAGCCAATTGTCTCTCCTCTTACAAAATCAACCAGTAGGCTCATGGAGYAATGGGAGTGTGCTCCTTCCTTCCCAAAGCCATGCATGTGACTGTAATGTTGGCATGTGCAGTGTGTTACTTCAGTTAATCACTTGCAGCAGGGCACTGGCGATAACAACTGAACCGGTGCTCCGGCTACCTGCAGGCACTGCTTGCTGCCAGAGGGTTTTAGGTTCCACTTTCTTTCACCTGTTCTCTCACAGCTGTTGTTCTGTCTCACTCAGAGTTGATAACAGAATTTCTTCGTATTTCTGTTCCATTATATCTCAAGAAAATTACCTTTTCCAGAATGAGTCAAAAATCTGGTAAACAAAGGAGGAGGTGGCACAGAATGTCTTGCTTTTGGGGTACTGCTGCTACTGCAGGGGCTTTCTGTCTGCGTTGTGCCCAAGACTSTGAACCTTCAGGCACGGCAGGCACTCGATGCCCTCTTAATCCATTGTCTTCAACTCCAACTAATAACCCAGGTGGACTAACAGGGTCTTGCCATAAGAAGCCAAGTGCATGGAAGCTTATGAAAGAGGTAGGACTCTTTAGGTCTGTTATATAACTTTGCCAATTTATTTTATATTGTGATAGTTGCTCTCTCAGTTGAGGCTTGTATTGATTGAAAGTATTTTGAAAGTCAAATACAGGCCAGTCTGTTTTTCTCCAGCTGTCAGCTTACTAAAAAGCTCTAGCATGGCTCCTGTGGTATAGCATTTCTGTTTTGCTGCCAAAGCTGCTGTATATGTTTCAGTTAATACAATTATTAAGTAAATGATTGTCTGACAGAACTGCTGAACCTAAAGTGAACACCATTTTCTTCCTGTTCTTCTATTTTTGTCTACAACATCAAGAGCACTCTCAATTATGATGAAGGATGTGCAGGATGATTCTTTTAGTTTGAAAAAGCTAATGCAACAGAAGTGTCTTAGATGTTTTTAGAAAACATGACTTTGTCCTTTAGAGTGATCTGCATCAGTGTTTGAGGGCTGACATGATATCATGTGTTGTGCAACTTGAAGAGACTTTTAACGTATACCCAGCTCAGAGTCTTGGTAAACTTTGTGTCGACAGCCTTTCTGGGATTTATAGTAACTCAAGGAGAGAAATTGTTGTCTTATTACAGTAAGATAATTTGAAATCTTTATGTGAACACTAGGTGTGCAGTCTCATTTCAGAAGAATTTGGTTCTCTTCTCTAGAACCTCTGTTGGGGCCCCTACTTCCCCCTGTACTCCAAAACAGAGCAGCTGTTTGARTTTTTCTTTATGAATTACAATTACTTACTAAAATTTTCAGCGAAGCAGGTAGGTTCCTGAGCTCTCCGCCCCCCACCCCCAAAAAGCACTTTCTAAAGTACGGTTTTCTGTATGAGTGTTTGAATCTTTTTATCTTAAATTTTTTTTCTAGTTCTCATAAGTTGTCCTACCCTGTGTAAACTCTCCAGGTTAAGTAAACTCCTTTACCTAGTCCCTAATAGGTAATTATTTTGTATTTCTCTATTCCTTCCTTATTCTCATCTGAATTTCATAATGTGATTTTTATTGTCACGTAATAATTCCTGTTTCATATATATTATTCTACCATCTCTTGAGACCAGTTTTCTTTATTCTACTGATGCATTTTGAGACCTACATAGTACTGTGTATTGTTGTTGCTTACACCTTGACACTGAGTCAATCTCCCAAGTATTTCAGTGCATGGAAGCCAGCATGCATTCTGGAGCTGTKGTAAAATGCCAGATATGCGTATCTGTAGATCCCTTTATAAAAGATGTCTTTGCAAGGCATGAACTCTTTTTGACTAAGCCTACCTGTTTGAGCTACGCACACAACTTCTGCCATCCCAGGGGCATGGCAGCCTGAGTGAATAACGTGTCTTTCACTGTTCTCTCTGGGAGTGAGTTCAAACTAATGTTTGACATACTACTGTTTGCTGAGCTTCAAGYACAAGCATATTGTGAAGCGTTTCCAGTACAGTTCATTTTTTGTATTACTTTGGCAGATCCATAGAAAGATGAAAATGTCAGGAAAACATCCGCCTCTTCATGTGATGCACCTCATGTGCAATTGAAATGAAGTGCCTCATCCTTGTTTATTAGTATAACCACATCGTTCACACTTTGCTTATCATATAATGGCTCTGTAACAGACAGGTCCCAGTGGATGCTTTCCTCCCTTGAGGAAGGATACTCCCTTTAATGTTGTTTCTAATACGCCTTCCCAAATTTCATTCAAGTGAAGATTACATAGTTCTATATATGCTTTCAGGAAAGCTTGAAAGTTTCTCTAGTTAGAAGGCAAAAGAAATCCTTCTGATCACCTGGGACTGTTCCTGCAACAGATGCTTTGCTAACAAAGCGCTGTAATGAAATTCTGGCTGGTGTARGTCTGAAAGGGCACCGTAGTTGCAGTGCTGGTGTCAGGGACATAGGCAACAGCAACAATAGTATCAAATACATCAGTAGACTTTGAAAACGAGGTAACCACTCTGTCACATGCCATGTTCATGTTAAGCCAGCACTCTCAGTCCCTCCATTTTATTCCTTACAAAATGGATAGGAGTATTCCTGTTTCACATCAAAGACTGAAACCTCGTGCCATCTGTCGGGGAAGCTCAGAAAACTGTAATACAGAGGCCAAATTCAGTACCGAGACCTGACTTCTTGTTAATACCACCACCACCTAGCAAGTCTTCCCTGAATCGTGAATGTACCTTTTGAGGATCTACCTTTTCTGGTTTTGCCCAAAGTAGCATCAGCAACAGTCATTTCTATACCAGTCAAAATGAATTAGGTCAATATACTCCCTGAAAGTAGTCCACCACGACAGAAAAACAAATAAAATATTGTCTACTCTTTGATATACTCAGAAAGCTGCAGTATCTTTTAAACTAAACCTTTGTTTTTTTGAGATCATCACTGGCCACTTCAAGCGGTCRCCTCTTGCTACTAGCTTGAGTTTCTTCCAGGAGCCGCTTGGACTGCAAGACAATAAGCCCAATAGTGCTTCCTGACTCTCCTGAGCCATGTGTGTTCTCTGTACCTCACTCGTGTTTCACAAACGTTACCTACAGCTGCTGCTGGAGTAGATGCTAAAGTTGTTAAAGTCATGTTCTAATCTCTGCTTGACCAACATGGCTGATTCCTGTCTTTTGGAGGGTAGAAGCCACCTGTTCCACACTGACATGCATTTAAGAAAAACTGTTACACGTTTTTCTTTGGGGAGGTGGGGTAGGAGGAGGCACTTGTTTCAGTGGGCTGTGATCCTCTTTTCTTGCCTTTTTTTTAGGTCCTCTCATGTATCATAACCATATCGTTTTATCCCCTAAAAAACTGTCAGGGATCCCAAAACTTGCGCAGTTCTGTTGCTTGCTTTTTAAAAGACTTGAGGCTCCCTTCCATGTACTGGGTTTTTGTGTGTGCACACAAGGCTCAATATCAAAAAAGCACTCTGAAGGACTGCAGTCAGTGTTGAGCRAGGACTCCCTTCTGTCTATCTTTTATAATTTTTAAATTTATGCCACCAACCAAAGCACTTCTGGACTTGTTTTCCAGTTTGGTGTTCCTCAGAGTGTCTCTGTGCTGTTTATTGCTATTCCATGTGACCRTGGTTGTCAGTATTGAATTTCATCTTGCTGCCTGTAACCCACTTCTCTAATATATCAGGCTTGCTCTACAGCTTGTCTCTGTTGTGCATTTGCTGCTCTTCCAGTTTTTTTTGTGTTTAGCTGCACATTAGGACGTAGTTGAGCTGACGTGTTCTCCAGAGAGATAACAGACATTTATGACTCATTTTGTCTCTCTTGTAAGCTGATCTTGGCATTTATGAATTTTCAGTCTTTTGCTCCATTAAACTGTTTCCAATGCATATTCTAGTCTCTTGCAACAGTCTCTTTTGTGGAAAGATATATCTAAGCGATGATTTAAATAAAAACGGATCACCGTATCCATATCTTCCATGGAAAAGAAGAAAGGGTCAGGACAAAATAGTTTAAATTTTATTTTGACACTGGTAAAATATAAATGCTTATTCATTTTTTTCATGTCCTTGTAGTCAGCTTAAGAGTATTTTTTTTTTTTTTTTTTTTTTTAAGAAACTAATGGTTAGTATTAACGTTATTGGAGACTAGTATCTATGTAGTTGTGTCAGTCTTCTAATATATGACTTCAGATATTTTATGGGGTGCAGGTATAGTGCATCTTTGACCATGGGATTTTCAATTTCTTCCCACTGCTTTGTGTGGCATTTACTCGAACCTGCCGTACCGTGGGAATGTTTTGGACGAGTCTTCTAGCCTCTCCTCCTTTATTCTCTTTATCAGTGCTGCCTCACAGTGTGTATATTTGCTTATTTAAAATTGTTTGTCTAAGACTGATACCTGTAGAAGTTAGTTGAGCAACCTGTATTATGTGCCTCCCAGGTAATAGCGTTTGGTTTTTATAACAGAGTAGGGAGCAGAGTAAAGATTGCTTGTGCTTCTGGTGTACAGTTCTACTTCAAAGCAAATTTAATTTAGTAAGTAAATTGTAGTTGTTTTTCTTGGATAACTAACTGTATCTGAGTACACAGTGTGATGTAGCAGGTGAGAAGGGAGTCAGCTTTCCCTCTGGAGAAGGAGGGAGAGGGAACTCTGGATTCTGTCTGTAGGATGTACAGCCTCCAGTCTGAAATCCTGGCCTGAAAAGGGATCCTGATAAATTGGGAGTGTTCACAAAAGGGGTTATAACTGTAGATTGTGTTCAGGAAGACCTGCTTTAAAATGAGAAACTTAAGAACCTCTGCTTAGCTCATCCAGAGGAAAGTCAGGAGATCATTTGTTCACAGGCTATAAATATATAGGGATGGATTTCAGAAGCTAGAAGGTTTGTTTATTTAGTAGAAAAAGGCATCTGTATTCCAATTTGGGGAACTGAAGCTTGGCAAATTTAGATAGAAAACTTAATTTTAAAGAAGGATATTAATATAATAAGTATTTTAAGAGTTTAGTGGGACATGATGTAATTGCCARATCAGGGTAATAAATTAGCATTTCCTATGTAAAAAGCATAATGACAAGTAAAGTTTGTACTTGAAAATGTCAAAATACATCACAGAATCTCTGATTCAACATCTAATATAATGACTTTAAACTGCTATTTGGAAGCTGTAAACTGCTGGAAAGCAGTTTATATTTTTTTAAAAACTCTTATTACATCTCTTTAATACTGCTTTTAATTTTTATTTTAACTGTATCGTTTTTGTTAATCTTTTTAAAAGATGAACACCATGGGGGGAAAATTCTGTGTACAGCTTTTTAGAGCTTGAGCACATTAAGCCWCATTACAGAGCAGCACTTCAGTAGTTAGATGCTCAATCAAATGGTATGCAAATTGACTGTGAAATACTACTGATCAAGATGGTGATAGGACAGACCTAAGACTGTATTCCCAGGTAAGTGTGGAATGCCAAAGTAGATGCCTATCTCTGAGCAAAAAACCAGCTAGGGCTGTCCCACCTTTGAGCTCGGAGTAGTTCCTATGACTCATTTTACTGTATTAAAAAAAAAGAAGATTCAGGTGCCAGTAGGAGAGAATTTAAATTAATGTGGTTAAGAGGCACAGGTGATCAATAGGAGATGACATTTATTCAGGATTTCTTAAGGAACTTGTGTTTAATATGGCTGAACTGTCTGTTGTGTTTTGCGTGACCTTTTTGTTTAAACTGTCTGGGTATTCCTGGAATAAAAATTTTAAAAGAGGCAAATACGATGCGCTTTTTAGGAGGAGCTAAGCTGTACTCTCTGAGACTACAGCTGAGCAGGTCTCATTTCCTTATTGTACAAGCTTTGAGAAATTCTTTATTTTTTAAAAAGAATTAACAAGTAGATGGATAAACAGATATTTTGAACAGAAGCCAGCTTGTCTTTGTAAAGGGAAAATAAGGACTTGCAGATCCTCCAGACTTCTTTGGGAAGAGAAGGGAACATGTAGATAAAAATCTACATGAGAACATGTGGTCATCAGAAGGTCGTTATAATTACAGAAGTCTTTGAAAATAATGGTTCTTGGATCAAAGGCTGTTAAAATTAATGGTACCACGAGATAAAGGGGAAGGATGTTTTGTAGATTTTTCAATTGATTAAAACAATTGAATCCCCAGGAGGTCATATTCTGAATGATCTGCGGCTGCGGGGGGAGGTAGGGGAAGCTGTGAGGCAGAGGCACGTGATTGATTTTTATTTTTTTTTAATTATTTTTACTTTCAGGTTAACTAGCTGCAGAGAATAGCAGACAGAAGTGAATGACTGGGCACAAAAATAGCTGTTGGCATTCATTGTACCGTAATGAATGAGGAACAGAGTTAAAAGGATAATCCTATGTGTGTGCATGTAGTTATAGGCTACAAATGAAGTATTTCTATTCCAGAAAGACATTTTGGAGTTGTCACTGATAGTTCTCTGAAAACGTCACCTTAGTACTCTACATAGTACCGTGAAATGTCAGGTATTACTAAAGAAGTAGTAGAGAATAACATAGAACATGACACTGAGTGTATTTCTTGCCTATTTTGAATTTTGTGTGGGGTTCTGTTTGCCTTGTCTTAGAAAGGATATAGCATAAGTAAAAAGGAAGAGGGCAGTAAAGTGTTAAGAGGAATAATCTAGTTACCTGTAGGGACAGTTGATTTAAAAATAAACAAAAAAAACCCTTGAGGGGGAATATGATAGAGACTTATAAAATAAAAAATGAAATTAAGAAGGTTCTCAATTAGAAATTATTTAATAGTTCTCCAGTTCTAAATCTGTCACAACTGTTCTGTAAAACTTCTGCTAAAATTGTGAACGTCACTGCCACAAAATGCTGTGGCGAAGGTTCAAAAAGAGAATGATTTCAAAATGGAGTTAAATGGATTTGCAGAGGGCAGGTGGCAGGTAGCTATTGCAGACAGTGGTTCAGGAAGACCTTGACTGTCAGGTTCTGAGATGGTTTTCTAGGAAAATTACTGGGCATGTGTCTAACTCCTACTTGCCCAYCTATCAGTTTTTGCTTGTTAGTAAGATTCTTGACTAGGTGAGCCTTTACACTCATACAGTATGGCAGTTTTTACTGATTGTGTGGTGTGCATTTTTTTAATGGAGAGGGACRTGAACTATCAGAATAATTTATCTGTGTCTGTAGTGCATTGTGGTGTTTGATGTTTCTTAATAAATTACACTAGGGAAAAAAAAMCTGGATAAATCTCTAGAGGACGTTATGAAGTTTGATGATAATGTGAGTTAAATGCGGGTGGTCGAATCTCAGTTTCTGRCCTTTGTGTGTCACTCAGCAAACACGATCATCTGACCTAGAAATCTCCAAGTCTCCTAAGAAAATGCAATCTGATAGATTCATGCCCTGAGTGGTGCATCAGTGATGAGATGATCAGAGTAGCAGGAGTTAATCTTGAAATGTACCTGGAAGGACTAGTGGTTACATTAATAGTTTCAGAGAATATGATAAAGGAAACCAGTAACAGGTGAATTCCTTACTGTTGTCCTTAGGCATGTCTAAATTAGAAACATTCTTGTTGTGTCTTGCTATGCCTTCTTCTAAGCACTGTAGATACATTGACGTGCATCTTACAGAGTCATAGAATCTTCTTCTGTTCTAATGTAATTGGGAAATGGCAGGAGTGCTGGCAGTTTGCTTTTGGTCTGATGTTAATTTTTATACCATACATTATTACTTTCACCTACTTTCTTGTAATGCAGGACTTGGAAAATTTATTTGACAGCTGCTAATTTGGGTTTAAGCCTCAGAAACCAGCATAAAAGACACACTTTGTTTTCTGATTCTTGAAATTGAAAGGAATTAAGTAGTTATCTATTTATAGCATTACCACTTAATAATTTGTTTTTACATATCCATGAGTCTACTTTCTTCTTTCATAGTTTTCAGTGTTAATTTTTGATTTGTTTCACCCATTTCTTTACCTGCTCATTTCTACCTATGTTGCATTGCTCAAGTTTTATCAATTTTTGTCCTTCACCTTCAGCAACCATAATCAGATGAAGTAGAAGATACTGTAAAATAAAATTTTCTACTTACATTTTTGCTTGCTGGAAAAGAAAAATACTGGGATGTCTGTCAAGCTGGTGCTCTGCTTCCAGCAGCAGCCAGAGCAGAGGGTTAGGAAGAGTATAAAACCAGGACAAATAGGTATGATGCTTCCTCAGAGGGCTTTTAGAGCTTTCTGCCTGTTCCAGTTCAGGGATTCCAAGAGCTGGAGACGACTTGTGTTTTTAGTAGCCCTGAATCCATGAGTTTTCATGGACTTGGCCAGCTGCCTTGTAGTGGCAAGGATTCAACAGTGGAAGAACAGCTTCTGCTTGTTTGTAGCCTAATGAGGGGAGGGTTATGGCACCTGTTCTCATGCATTTTGTCCAAAGATTTTWAATGTAAAACAGTGTTGGGAATGGAATTAAGTTTTTTTTTTTTTTTAAGGAAATACCCTTCTCTTGCACTGAAGAGTCAGATTCGTCTTTTCTGTTCTGTTGGCCCTATTTGGATTTAGTTCATTTCCTCATAAAGGCAGATGGGGATTAGGCCAGGGCTATTGGAGCAGTCTGTGCAAGGAGCAGCTTGGGCACTGGCCTGAGAAGTGGAAACTTTTGAACCTCACGTGCCAAAGTCAGCCTGAAACCCAGAACTTCAGCCATGGCCTGACCACTATTACAAAAGTGTGGCTAAAGGTACATTTAGCTTGGTATCTTGTTGTTCGGAGGATGTAAGAATGAAGAAAGTATTTTTTGAGTAGTTGTGGTAGGGAGGTAAATAAATGCAGGCCATGACCTCCCTTCTTTTTTTCCTTTAAACCGTTTAGTATCCAGAGATTTTATTGATGTCTATTAGCTTCTCAGTGTTTAAGGGCTTGCATCTTTAGTAGAATTGTGGAGTGTTGTTGGAATTCTAAAATGAAACTGCAAAATTTTCTTTAAATAGTTTGTGATCTTAAGGGTCTCAGGAATCCTGTTTTGCTTTTCCTGAATCATAAATTCAGAAGTCAGAACCCTTGTCTTAGCCCTTTGTACGGAATTTTTTTGTAATGAAGAATTACAAATACTTGTATCCTAAAGACTTCAAACATTTTATTGTAGATTAGACATTTTAATTATCTGAACTAAATGGAAATTGGCAGAAATGACTGTGTAAACTAGCACCCTGTCAAGATTGGACCAAAAAAATTAATGGGATTAAAGTCATAACTCAAGAAAAGCTTACATTGTTTCATGTATTTTAAAGTATTCTGAGAAATTTAAGCTGCTACTTGTAATATTTATCGATACCCACTTTTTTCAGGTCAGTATAGTTAATATTTCTTTTATCCAGAGTAAATGAGGCAAGGATGTCCCACCAAAACCTGACTGATAGAAGTTTTGGTAAGTGTGTTACCAACACAAAATGCTGGTTTTGTGTGATCTCAGGTCTGCCGTGGAACTGATAGAGAATAGGAAGTCTTGCACATTAGGTCTGACTTCTGCAGAGCCATGTGGTTGTCACTGCAATGTCCTCTTCCCAGAGGAGGTTTGCCACCTGATCTCAGGGCTGAACCTCATCTTCTGGCTCCTGTGTCTTTGTCCTGAATAGGTGACTCATGGAAACTGCAGGGAACTGTTTAAATGACTTCTGCACTCAGTTTGGATACATGAGAGCTTAGTTAGCTCCATTTTAGTTCCAGCTGTAGCTGGCTTGGCCCCGTTCCAGTTCATGAGATGGACAGGCTGTTTTTGTATAGAACCCAGAATGACTGGGTTGTTTAATATCTTTATCAATGAATGATCTGGGCAAGGGGATCGAGTGCACCCTCAGTAAGTTTGCAGATGACACCAAGTTGGGTGGCAGTGTTGATCTGCCTGAGGGTAGGAAGGCTCTGCAGAGGGATCTGGACAGGCTGGATCCCAATCGTATGAGGTTCAA
>JASVER010000036.1:4174313-4261198 GCA_030449065.1 Oceanodroma leucorhoa
TGAGGTGGGTGTTGGTCTCTTCTCCCAAGTAACTAGCGATAGGATGAGAGGAAATGGCCTCAAGTTGCACCAGGCTAGCTTTAGATTGGATATTAGGAAAAATTTCTTCACCAAAAGGGTTGTCAAGCRTTGGAACAGGCTGCCCAGGGAAGTGGTGGAGTCACCATCCCTGGAGGTGTTCAAAAAACGTGTAGATGTGGCGCTTCGGGACATGGTTTAGTGGGCATGGTGGTGTTGGGTCGACGGTTGGACTTGATGATCTTGGAGGTAGGTCTTTTCCAACCTTAATGATTCTGTGATTCTATTCCATGACTGGCTCAGCTTTCCCTCTCTGCTTCAGAGGTTAAGCAGCTTCTGCGCTAGCTAGGTATGAATGCACCATAGTTGTGTTTGTCTAGCATTGATCTTAAATTGATCAAATCTGACTTGTGTTTCTGTGGTGCAATTAACCTGAAATCCGGAGAAAATGCCTATGGATAATTACGGATCAAAAGTCAGTTTATCTGTAAACCTTGCCTTTAGGTTTACAAAAAATAAAACCATGGTGTTAGTCAACACTGTAAACTTAAAATTATATATAAATATTTGGTTTTTTCCATTGCAAGGTTGCATAAAGCTGTACTGAAAGGTGCTAGAATCTTTAGAAATTTTTAGCAAACAGCATTGTAAGAAAAAAATCGGTCTTTATTTACTTGTGGAGTGAAAGTTTGCTCAAGTAACGCTAGGCATTAAACCTGTTAAAACTTTTATAGTATTCTAATTTACTGAAGACAATGAGTATTGGACACTAGAGAAAAGATGCCTATTTTGCTGAAACGTTGCAGGGCTCCTATGACTCATTCTAGAGCCTGGATGTATTGTATAATGGTACTTATTTTGAGATTGTATTATAACTACATGTTGTCATGGAAGCAAGTCTGAGGAGCTTCCAGTGTTTCCATGGTGTAAGAACGAATAAAATCAGATGAGGTACCTAGCTATTTAATTGCATGGTAAAGATTTTAGCCTTAGCTCTGAGCAATGAAAAAGCAAAGCATCTGGATAGCAATATAAAGCTTATCAGAACTGTAGTGAAAGTAATAGTGTGTGTTTGGGAAGAATTCAGCATGTGTAAAGGTAAACTGCTAATGCCACTTATGTGTATGAAGCCTTTTGTACACGAAGTAGGGAGTGGCGTGGCTTTAGTACAAAGCCACTTTATACGTAAATCAAGTAATTAATTTTCCAAAATTTTCTGAAATCTACATCCTGAAAAAGCTAATGGATTTTAGTTAATGGGTTGTTATAGATGACTTTTTTTGTGTGGTTTTCTGTTTGCTGTTCATTGATGTGAGGTAAATGACTTTCTGCTCATGCTCAGTGTTTTAGAGGCAAATTTCTTTATTTTTATAAAGAGATTTTTGGACAGATAATGATAGATTGCTCAYAGAATAATACACTTGTCAATAAAATAATAAATACTTGTCTTAAAATGGAAAGCTCCAGCTTGGATTCACTGACTTTCTTCAGATCACTTCATTACTCCTTGTTTTAGGACCGTATCCTTAAGTACTTTGAGGGCAGTAGAGTGCTATAAGTGAACCTGAATGTTCTTTATCCTAAAGAAAAAACAAATCGTGCTTTAGATGAGATGAGGTTCACATGCGTCACTTTCATATTTTATGAATAATGTTTCTTATAGATTTACTCAATTAAAAAAAAATCCCCATCAAAAAAACTTCTGGAGAAGACTAGTGGGATAGTTTTGAGAATTAACTGACACATTTCTGATATTGAGAGAGGTCACTTCCTAGTATCAGAGCTAGATAGATATAGGTCATCTTTGCTATTTGAATGAATTATAAAGAACAAAACAATCATGCTGTCTAAGAGGATTTAATTATTCCCTCAATAATTTAGGAATGATTGTGTTCGAGAGCCTATAAGAAGTGTCGTTATCTATTAAAGCATGTAAACAGTACCCAACCTTTATTGTTGTATTTTGATTTAATTGGTTTTCTCAGGAGTGAACAGTGTCTATCACATCTCAGTTTCCTACCACAGCATACCCTTTCTACTGTGAATTTCAAAAACTAAAATATTGACACCCTAGAGCTGCTATTATTTTTCTATATTAAAGTCTTAGAACACAYTTTCTCTTTGCCTGGTCTCTTTCTGATGCTGAAATCCTGCTTGGGCTTCTTTGTGGACTCTTTAGCATTATAATGAAAGCTACTGTTCTTAAGGCTGATGTTAATTTAAATGGAGCTTTTTAGGCCTTGCTTTAAGTTGCAAATTAAATGCATTAAATTCATTCTCAATAGCACTTATGAACCTAAATGAGGAGCCTTGCAGTTCTGTTTTGAGCTTAGAGTGCTGGGTTCCTTGGTGAATACAGATGACTAACCCGCTGCACAGGGTTCAGTGCTAGACATTTGTTTAGTATTTGAAAAACAAAAGTCACAAATTACCTTTCTTAAGACCAATACTAACTTTGTCTACATTTTGTATATTATGGATTTGGAATATGACTGAGATTAAACCRTTTAAGCAGTCCCTGAGAGATTTGGCAGGACAAATTAGTTTGAGCTGAGTAAATCTTTCTGAATACCAGACATAAGAAGTGGACAGTGGTGGTCTCCTTTGTATGAAACATTGTCTGTGGTGTTAAGTCAAGTCTACAAGGGTCCATTTTTAGATCCTGACAGAGGGAGGAGAGGTTGGTTGCTGAAACTATTGTTCTGTTGAGACTACTGTTTGTATTTGCATGAGATTCTTAGCACCTGAGTTTACTCATCAAACAACCACTGGATACTGTGTGAGAGCACTGGTGATAGTTTTGTAGTTCCAGGTTCCCCATTTCTGCTTTGTGGGTATCTATTTATCTCATATGCAAAGCTCTACTTTCGCTACAGAGTAGAACTTCATCCCACAAACTGCTAGACAGTCTGTCTTGTCCTATATTATTGCTTATGGTTATAGCATTTTTTTTTCTTTTAATTTTCTCCATTAAAAATTGCTTACTAGGCCTCAGCAAGTAAAAATCTTTTTGACACTGCCTTTGCTGCTTTACATTTGCTTGGGTAATCATGGTGCGATTTGTTCCTCACTGGGATGTTTTTGTAGATGAAGATCACAATAAAGAATTGACAGTAAATAAATTGCTTATTTGTCTTTAAATCAGTTCAGGTCATTGTCACCATCTGTGATTTTACTGATATTCTGCTGTCACTGTTTTTTCCCCTTCAAAGCTATTTATTTATGTTTTAAGTTCAGATTTGAGTTCATTGTAAAATGCTGTGGGGTTTGAGGAGAAAACTAGGTTAGAGAATCAATTTGTTGACTGAGTTAAAAAAAAAAAAAAAAAAAAAACCAACAACAAACAAACCAAAAACAACAAACCAGCTAACCCCTACAGTTTAGTCATATCTAGCATGCTAGCTGTGTGTCTTTAAAATAGGATGCTCACATAGATATGGTTTTCAAGAGCCATGATTTACTGTGAAAAAAGTGAGATCTACGGTAAAGTCACAGGCAACTACAAGGGCTGCATGGGTAAACCTTTTACTTTCTGAGATCCAGAAAAACTTTCATGTCTTTGTTACAGTACTTAACTGATGTTACAGCTCCAAGATGGCTTGTCTGTTCTCAAAATCTCTTAGTAAAACCATTATGTACTGACCTACCCTCTTCATGTACACATACCCTGACAGGTTTCAGGCTCAGCTGCTTTGTTTCTGTGCTTTCTGTCCAAACTCTCCTTGGAGAGACCTGGATAGCATCCAGGTGGAGAGCTAGGTATTTTTATTCCTTCATCCTTGGGAAACCACAGGAATTAGTCTTTGCTCCATCATGGCAAGGAACAGGGATATCCCTCGAAGGGGTGGGAGGGTCAGAAACACAAATCTGAAGCCAAAAGTTCTTCATCCTTACATCAGTGCAGAATGATAGACAGGCTTAATTGTAACCACACATGGGTTGAGGCCATCRTAATTAAGCTTACAATTTACCCTAGCCAGTCTCTCTTAAGGTTTTGTTTGTGGTAAATCAATTTATTGTTGAAAAACAGTATGGAGTATTCTGGCTTGGATAGGAGAATCTGAACAATACCACACACCCCCACCCCCCCGCCGAAGTACATGTGATACAAATGCAGTCACAAATTTATAAGCATGAGTGGTTAGAAAGCTGAAAAAGTGTGTGTATTTTAAAGAATGTTTTTTAGCCACCATTTATGAAAAAGTCAGATATGGTGTCCATATAAAAACTGGAGAGTTGCTGTACTAACACACTGAACGAGATGGATAGGTGAGTTTGAGTTCATCGCGTGGGAAGCGCATTTTTAAAGGAAAGTAATGGTCTTACTGATAAGAGAGAACTTTTCTCACGTGAAAGAAATCGCAAACCTGTAGAGAGGAAAAATCTTGAGTCATACTTGTATTAATGGTATTCTCTTTTTGGTGGTTCTGCTTCCCRTGCTCTGTATTTGGCATATTTTACCCTCTGGACTAGCTTATCAGCAATCGCAGTACTCATGCCTGGGTAGAATTGGGTCTTGTGTCTTTGCAGTTCTCAAAATTCAGATACATGTAGCACATTAGCATGTCTGATTGTGTTATATGCTGTTTTGATATATCAACATTGTTTGGAATTTCAAGTCAATACTTAAATGATTGCTTACGTTCAGATAGTTCTATGCTTCTTTTAGCTTTTCTGAAACTTGGTAATTTTTATTTGATTTCTGTGAAAGTTTGTTTTGGCAGTAGGGAAATACTTGTATGTTTTATTTCCAGATACCCTTGATGCTACATTTTGTTTAAAGCCCTGGAGAAATACACTCAGGAAGAATATGCATGTCTTAAAACTTACTGCTTAACCGCTCAAGTCACTGACATTGTGGTACTGAGGACATGCCCAGGCCACAGGATGGCACTGACTTGGGGAGGAATGTGGCAGAGGTGGTGCAGCAGCGTTAATGTTAGCTGTGTGCTCCCACTCAGCTGCTCTGGGCAGCATACAGCTAACGGGGATTATGAACGAGGATGGATGGCAGTTGTGCTTTATTCTTACCACCGTTAGACACCACCAAACAGCCTGTAAATCCCTGAAGGTATGTTTAGATGAGTATTGACTTTCATGATTTTGAGGAAGATGGATGCAAAGTTCTTAAAATAGCAGGCTTCACTAGTGAAATGTCCTGTGGCATTCTAAGATGTAGTTCAGAGAAAAGATACAAAACTACACTGCCAGACCTTAAATTATGTGTGTCTAGAAAGAAAATATCTTCAGCTTTGTCACTGGATATTGAATCAAAATTGTTTCTTCCTACAACTTTTAAAGTTTTGTTCACTTTGGGAAGTATTTTATTTCCTACTTTCAAGAAGAGCTAATGAATATGGGCTTGTTTTCATCAGTCAAGCCATATTAACAGAAGTTGCTGGGTTTGTTATCTGCTTGAAGGCAATGGAAGGGGTGAAGTACCAAATTATTTTTGGAGGATTCTCCCAGCTATTAGAATTGCTTTTGGAAGTAATGAGTTAGTTATTGAAGCTTTAAAAAAGACCTTTGCAGTAGACATTGCTGGTCAAATATTAGTACTATTTTTCCTTCCCACGGGTATTGTTGTTATCCAGCTATTGAGTGGATGTTACAGAATGTGGAAAGAAAATGATTCTTGAAGAAATACTACTTGTAAAATATTACTGGCACTTTAACAGATTGCTGCAAAGAAGTGTGCACTGTGCATTCAATGTAGTAATTTAAAAGAATGAAATATTGATGATTCAGCTTTGTGTTAGCAACAAACTGTTCAGAGTTTGTATGCAATATGAAAGCACAACCTGATCCTGAACCCCCTCTGGTTATGAAAAATCACTTAGTGCTTGATATTAGAGTAGAGCAGTTCATGCTAGTAATTAATACAGTCTGCAGAGAACACTTGTGTGTTCAGGCTTTCTGCAGTCAAAAGACGATCTGCCAAACCTGTGCAGCTTCCGTTACATAACTGCTTTGAATTATGCATACGTCCCACTGCTTCGCCAGAGTCACCCCCGTCACGGTGACTGCAAGGCAGGCTCTGCCTTACCTCACACATGTGAATGTAATTGGGCAGAATGATCTCTCTGACTCTCAAATATCTGATTAATCTCTTTGAATATCATTCTTCTTGCCTTATCTACTTTCTTTTTTTCCTTGTTTTTTTTTGCTGTTGTCAGTTTTCATTTTGTTTACACCACAATTGTTCTAGRTAAGCCTTACTAGGCTTTGATTATATATTCCTTTCCTCTTCTTCCCATGATTTCTTGACTAAGATGCTATATTCACTTTCCATACTTGCATAACACTAAATTTCAATGCGGCCCAAGCTTTTTCACTGGAGATTGCCCTGGCACACCATGCAGCCCAGGTATTCTGCCTGTACCTCCTGTTCCTTGGCTGTGTTTTGGTGCTTGGACTGTTGCTCTTGGAACTGCAAGTGCCTTCAAGTTTTTGTTTTCTTTTAATTATTGATATCTTATTGATATCATCTCAGGGACCAAAGGCATGCGGACTTCCAGAAAAAACCTTGTGCTGTTACCAGTTATCTGCTACATCATCTTCATTCTTTTGCCACTGAAGTCAGCATGTCTGAAAGCACACTGCAGAGATGYGAATTCCTTTGTTTCATCTTTTGCCTTGTGTCTTCCTCTTTCTTGTTTGGAAGAGAATATAGGAAGCCAAACAACTGGGTTTCCAAGAATATGGTATCCAGCAGCTACTCCCCTTGCCCTCACTTTCTCACTTAGTGTGCTTCAAAGCTGATTTTCTTTTTAATCAAGAGGCTACTTGGTTTATGTGTTTTCAACAAAGCTGATGCCTCCAGGAATAAGATGTTCCTTTTGAATCTGGAACATGATGTATTTTGGGATTTATTATGTACGCAAGAGAAAAGCCTTATACCCAAAACCCCTTACTTCTTCCTGTCTGCATTTTGGTAATTAGCCAATGTCATGCTGGGTGGAAAATAGAAAGTACTGATATGCAAGTAAAAAGTGTGGTATGAATGCAGCCTGCTAAACCTCAAGCAATCTTGTTTGTTTGTGGTCTCCAAAAGCAGCCATTTGGCACACTGTTGCCGAAGAGGACTGACAGAGGCTTCGACACAAGACACAGCCTCTGTCTGCATAATCCATACAGGCTGGGGAATGTGCCTCAGAGTTGCTCAGTGTTAATGCATCTGTGGAAATTTCTCAAAGGAGAAAAATTTAGTTGTGATGTGCTGGTTTTGAACTGTTAACCTATATGCACATTCACAACATGCTAATCTTCCTCTGCCTTTGCCCTTCAGTAACAAAATCTAGAGATTCTTGGGTTGTCTAGAGCAGAACAACCCAGGTGCATCTGCCCATATGTATTAGTGGGACACAGTCCTCCAGCTCCCTGATACTTCAAAGGCAAAAGACATACCTACCATACACATGCGCAAGTCTGTATGACCAATGCATTTCCAGCTTCCTGTCACTGGCCAGAAACCTTTCTGTCTCTGCATTTATGAATATTGCATTAATGATAGTTATGCAGCTCTTGATTACTTCCATTCTGGGTAGAAGATGAGACATGGCAGCTCTTGGTGATTAGAGGAGCATCTGTCAGTTCCTATTTATCTCTTAATATCCATGCTATAAATAACTGGAAATGTTTGTACCTAGGTCTGTATTTCTAGTTTTTTATTGTGTGTAAAAATTATGCTGACTCATTTAAATATTCAGTAGGAAAGTGTACAGTGAGAGGGAGAATAACCGTGTGTTAATGCTGTGAACTGACGAAATCTCTCCATTTTATCCAAATACAGTACAGTTGACCTAATCAAGCTTTGTTTCCTATGGGCTGGTGTCCTTCAGTCTTATCATACCCAGCACCAGATATTCAAATTCACGGCATATTCCTAGAACAGACCCATGGGGCAAGAAGCAGATGGTGTGTGCTATGGCTGGTCCAGTGCTGTGCAAATGCTGGCTGTGTGTCTGCTGTCGAGAAGACTGCATGACCACTGACTTAAGCCTGCTTCTTCCTTCTGTGAGGCTGGGAATATAGGGGTGTCTATTGAGTTGTCAGTTTTCATGTAGACTCTGGGAAATTGACTTTTGATCCTTATCTCTTTTTGGAATGATTGGCTGGTAAAGTTAAATATTCATCAGCACGGTTAAATCAAACTAGCTAGCTCCTCATTGTGTGCTTTTTTTGGGCGGGGGAAGGTAGGAGGAGTTGTGGAGCTTCTTTGTTTTGAAAACTGGGGTAAAAATGTAATACAAAGATCATGCATCCGTGGCATTAAAAACGGAATGAATAAAATAATAAAGAACTCAGGTTCATTTAAATGTCTTAACTTTTTTTTTTTAAGCTTTTAATTTAAACAATGTGCACTTTAAAATTGTGGTCTCCCAGTGCTACTGTATTTCATGGAAATGCAACTCTTAACAATTATTAAAACAAAGTAATTCTTGTTATTGTTATGGTCTGAAGAAATTTGTTTTCTTTGATGGAAGTTTAATATTGAAATCTTGTACAATGTATCTGCCCATTCACAATTCATATACTTTTCATTATAAGCTTCTTTAAATTCATTAGTTTGCAGCCCCCATAAACTGTTAAGAAAAGTAGAGGAATTGGTATATTTTTAAAATTTTCTAGATGTAAACCTCGGAGAAGTTTTGAGGTGGTAAAATACAGCAAAGTTTTTAGGGATAGTAGGAGTTTATGGAAGAAAGAAAATAACTATAACCTTTCATAGCTTCTTTTTAAATAAAAAGTGTCAGATGACTTTTGCCATCTATTCAATAATTTGTGCATTGCATTGATTATTTATGCYCAGCAAATTGACTGTTGTGTGGTGGCTCAATGATGCTCTTTAAATAGAGTGAGAGTACACAACATGCAGTACTAGCTAAAACAGCATTTAGTATTTCTTCCTATGACCATAATCTAGAAAACAGTCATATTTTGAGCTTCCTCAGGAAGCAGTATTTTGGTTTGTTTTCCCTCCATTTTTTTTGCAAAAAGGACTTYTTGTGTTGCTTGTTTCATGACTACTCACTGTCATGACTATAAATACTGTGGTGCTACAGATGACGGTGAAATGGGAATGCTCAAGCACASTGATTTAACAAGGAGCCCAAGAATGGAGATACATCAAAATCTTCATATGCAGCCAAAGCAGCCTTTCCGGCATCAGCAGCGGGCACTGAGCGTTCGTACATCTTTTAGTTCATCCACGTTGCCTGTGTCTTCCAAACACAGAGGAAAATTTATAAACCTACGCGACAGTGTAAAAAAGAGTCCTACAAAAAGCACAGCAAAAGTAAAAGCTGCTAGTGGTTGGGTGTCTGATGGCTCGTGTTCTAATTGTTCTTTAGAAAAGGTATGTATTGCACTAGGTATTTCTAGRCGTGCACTTTTGGTGCAAACCGTAGAAAGTATGTCACACTCTTTCTTTCTGTAGTTTTATCCCTGCTATTTCTAGAGCCTTAATGTTACTTAATTTTCTTTTGTATTTTATCCCTAGAAATCAAAATAGTAATAATTGAAATTGGGCTGGCAAAGAAATACTTCTGCTCAGTGTTTTCCCATTAAGATCGTTGCACTATATGCAGCATAGGTTTTTTATAGTAATTTCTTGAAAGTGAGGAAAGTCTGGTTTGCTTGATTTTTTGTTCTCCAAAATATGTCTTTTAGTACTTGACGAATAGCAGCATTATGGAATTTGCTGGTTCAGTTGATCTGCTTCGGGATGTGTATGGTGCTTTAATAATTTTAGGTTAGTTGGTATTTCCTCACAGAAGGAGTTACTGTGTRTGTTGGTTAAACGTGATAAAATGGGTATGTTCTTCCTTTTCACAATATCTGGACTTAGTGTTAGGTTTGGAGGCAGTCCTTTTAATTGATCACTTAAAGGTATTATTACCTTTGGTTTTTTAAACATGCCACTTTAAATTATTATTTTTGTTTATAAATATTAGAAAGTCCATCCTTACACTTAAAAAAAGAATTACTTGAGGTTTATTGTACTGTTGTAACAGAATGGCTTTTCATTGTAGGTGTTAGCACATTCATTTAGGCTGACAGACTCTGTTAAAGTGAGTTATTGTTCAAGTCATGCRTTCCTATATATAATAGTCTATCATACTTGTGTGCTGTGGTTCATATATATTCAAAACAAGGTTTTTAATTGGCCCGTTGTTTTCTTTGTAGTTTAAATAAGTTTGTGTCCATTTAAAACAGAATTATTAAATGTTGTAGTCAGAGACATATTTATTTAAAGTTATTTTGAGGATCAGCTTTTGTTTTTCAGAGTACTTTAGCATATTAATTTGGAGAATTCCTAAAAATTACAAACGTTTCTTGAAAATTCCTGGGAAGCAGAGCATTGAAAGCGATACCCTGAGCTATTGGAGCCTGTTCCGCTGCTCTCACAGATACCTGTAGCATATAATAATTTTCAGACTGATTATGTGCCATACTAAAATGAAATTAGCATTCTTCTATTATAATGATGTTCCAGGTCTTCTTGCT
Source organism: Oceanodroma leucorhoa (assembly GCA_030449065.1). Taxonomy (NCBI): domain Eukaryota; kingdom Metazoa; phylum Chordata; class Aves; order Procellariiformes; genus Oceanodroma; species Oceanodroma leucorhoa. The sequence goes on from JASVER010000036.1 coordinate 4,184,841, forward strand.
CTGATTGTTAGAAATCTTTTAATTTCTTCCATTGTTGTTCCTTGTGGTAGCCATAGTGCCTACATCAATTTACTGTATCCCATGAAACGTTTAAATGAAGACAGTCTTACCTTCATTTGGATTTGCACATCCTTTGAAAGTGGTTGCCGGTGTTGTCACCTCTTTCCTCATGCTCATGGTAGTGGAGGAGACTCAATAGGAACGTTGCCAGGACGCTTGGAGGAGCAGGGAGCAGTTTTTAAGAGTCAGTGGATAATAAACCATCAGCACAAAGGGAAAATACAATGACAGTACTAATAGCTTATGAGACTGGAACCTGAAAGAATTAAAGGATTTTGAACAATGTCAGTTTTAAAACAATTAGGATAAAAATTGGAACTGAGTGGGAGGGTTCTTGAAGCGTTTGGGAATGAGAAGCCCAGAGAGAGGAGGGAGTTAAGAATTGAGAAAAGGAAGGAAGCMGGAAAATAAAGCTGCCATTTGGTGCAGAGAGAGGGGTGCAGATTGTGTGGTCCATAAGGAAATCAACTATGACTGTGTCAGTTATTTTGCTAAGTCAAAGGGCAGGGGAGTGTCGTCAGTRTCTATCTATTTGTTTTTAACCTTCTCTTATTGCAGGAGTTGTAACTGTAAAGCTGGAATTTTTCTGACCTGCTAAYAGCTTGTCAGCCTTCATGTTGTGTTGTATTTTGATATGTAATATGTGTATATCTGAAATTTTGGTTAACAGGAGTTTTTRCTGTGCGCATACATGGGAAGCTGCTTACTTTGGAACAAGGCAGACTTGAAGGGGGTGGCTTATTTTTTGCATATATAGGGCTGAGTGATTGCTCAAGCTGTTTAAGTTGATCTGTCCTGTAAGGGTTGCATCGTTCTTCCAGTAACTGGAGGTTCGTTGCACTGAGCGTTTTCTGCATCCTTTTGGAAAATGTGTATTATCATTTTTCTAGACCAATTTAGATGCTCCCCCACTCCCCCTTTTTAACACTTGAAAGATTGTGCTGTTGTCGACAGATGTAAGGATGTTTAGATGACAATAGTAATGATCTTTCAAGATAACAAGTATATCTTGTTCTTAGATCTTTCAATAACTGCAACATTTTTTGCCAGCTGTTAATTTTGGGTAGATTGACTTTGAGCTGAAAAAAAACCTGTAGAAGTACCGTATGTACATTTAATAAGGGTTGCTACTCTTGGGCTGTTTCAGATTTCTTTAATATTTGCGTTTACCATTTAATTTGGTGTATGCTATTGGTGTATGTTGCTTTGTGTTTTAAAATATCTCAAACTTTTAAAATGTGTTTAATACTTTTATGTTCTGGGTTTTTGGTTCATTTTCAGGATTTAGTATTTTCTTTTGTCATTATGCTTCATTATATTTAAAGATCACAAGAATGTCTTGGAACGACTAAGTTGCAAGAGCTTTGATCTGCTGTTCAGCTTGTAATTTTGATGATAGTTGCCAGTAGTTTATGTTGCTGACAACTTGTTGACAACCAGTGTGTTAACATCTCAAAATTATTTGAGTCAATGTTTTGCTCAAAATGCTATTTGTAATCTTGTTCCCTCGCAGCTTAAGTGTCAGTAGCTTTCCTGGTTAATATTTTAATGAAAATTCCTAAGACCAAAATTCTACTAGTCTGAAGGTGTATGGTAAACCTGTATGAAGGTCTTTGAGAGGTAGATTGAATCTGTTTTAGGATATTCCATCCACTTGACTAAAAGATTTTCTTTGATTTTTGCCCGGTTTAGAAACCTTAATGTACTTCTGATTTTTCCCCTTTATGAAAAAGGAATATTAACTTTATTCAGTGCTATCAACTTTAGCCATTATTTCCCTGCTTTTGCACACTGTTGTATAATGGTGAAGGGCTTCTGTTGTGAAGCCAGCCCACAAAAAGCCTGACTCTGTCCATTGACATGAACAGGTTTTCTGTTGAACCCTAAAGTCTTACTGCTCTGTACTGCAAGGTGAGTAACTTGGTATGAATAAGCAATGTGGATATGTCTTACTACTTTGGGTTCTCTGACGCTAGCATGTTGCTGGGGATGCACTGCCATATACAGCATCATTAAAGGTGGTGGTTTGTCTTCAGTTGTGGTTATAGTCTCCAAATCCATATGCTATTTCAGAATTATTTTTTTAAAGCTGTTAAATTTGAGTCTTGTTTGTTTTAAAATGTTTCTAGTTTTCATTGTTTTTGACGTTTTGTTGGTGATTTTTAGCCCACAGAAGCTGTTCCTTCCTCTTCTCCCATTGTCCCTGTGATCCCTGTCCCACCAGTCCCTGCTGAGACCACTATCATCCCATCCACCATACCACAGGTTTTTATTCTTTGTTGTTTTTTGTTTTTTGCTTTTTGTTTTTTTGTTAAATTTGTTCAAATTTTATTTATTCAATTTCTTTCATTGCTTTGCTTAAATTCACATTTCGGTACTCTTACACACAGGTTTGAGATGAATTGTGAAATAGATGAATTACTAATACACTGACATTTCATCCTAATTTTTGTTCGCTTTATAGCAGCTCTTAGTCCATTTAAAATATCTATATTTTCATATGAAAGTATATTAGTAAGTTGTGGAATAGCTAAAGAAAAAAAACCCCAAAAGAATGGAAAGAAGCAATAGGATATTTTGTGTTCTCACATAACAATTTTAGAGCCATTTCACCCTTACTAAAGTGTTATTGCTTGATTTATTTATTGAAAATTATTGTCACATCTCATATATAAATACTTAATATATGTCTTTCATGGATTGCACTTGCATGACATTTCTTCTGTTCTCCAGCCATTTGTTGGTATTAGTGTGCTTGGGGGCATTTAGAATACAAAAGGGTTTTTGGGTTTTTTTTACCTCTCTATTCCTAACATATTTGACTCATAGAATGTGCTTCCCTTCTGGACCTTTATCCTTTAGGTCACACAATGTCAACACACAAAAAAAATAAACCCTGTCAAGACAAGTGAAAACAGTAAACACGAGTTAACATTAATATCTTGCATATATAACTTGGAATATGTGACCACAGCATGGCAAGCTATGGAATAATTTAGGATAGGTAGCAGTTACATTTTTTCATACTGAATGGCATTCTGCTTTTATTTTATGTAACTTTACTGTAACTTTCACTGCAAAAATCTCAAACAATGGGTGCATGCCTTCTGAAAAGATGGGTCACTTTTTAGAATTGTTTGGTGACAGATATTTATTAACTTTAAAAGGAAATTAAGCTATCCAGAATACTACTGGGGTATTTTTGTAGTATACACATCAGCATTTTTTTTTCTTAATGTCTGCTTTCAAGCCACGTGGCTAAACTTGCAACAGGTGGTAATCTTTTTTTTTTAATCTCTGCTACATTGTTAAATTTTAAACAATGCAATAATTATCAAAAGTTTTTACAGTTGGCTGTTTTATAGTGCAATTTCTAGTGGATGTATGTTTACACGAATCTGTCACCCGTGCTTTTCCCAAGAGGCAGACCACAGATTTGATTAGTTTCAGAGCTATGTCCTTCTTATAGAGGGATTCTGCCCACATCAGGATTTGAGGCAGACAGTGCAACCAGTGGACTTCTGCTGTCACCCTTGGTGGATAAAGATAACTGAGTTTCCAGTAGCATTTACTTTCAGGGAATTGCCGGTAGGCTAAACTTAATTTAAAATAAAATAACTAGTGCTATATGTATTTATATTTTCTTTGACTGCCATTGCTGTGACAGTGTTAATCTCCATTGATGATACTGGATTACAAGCAGAAGAGTACGAATTGAGTGGTCCATGCCGCCTTCTGTGTGCTTATAAATGACTGCAGGAGTTAATGATATAATCCTGCATCATACGTGATTCTAAGCAATTAGAAGATACCCCAGAAAGCTGTAATCAGCTTTGGATTTGGCAGATGCATTTTTGCACAATAGGTACATCTCTCTATTTTGTTAGTCACTTTACCCCTTAGGCAGGCCCTTAGTCTGCTTGTAAACAAGCTTGTCAAATGGCTTTTAAATATTTGAACAAGCCCTGGCACAGAAGCTTGAAAGTGTTAGGTAATTTGGAGAACTCTTGCATAACAGACTGAAATACCAGRTCTGTCTTCCAAAAACATTTGATGTGTTGAGTTAGATGTTGCCCTGTGTCTTTGTAGTGTCCAGGCATACCTTTGGAATGCCTGACACAAAGCGTTTCTCCTTCCTGCTTGGAAATGATGGTAAATTATTGCTTCTTGATGGAGAATTCACATAAATGCAGGAGGAGTGTTAGGAACAATCACTTAACTTACGGAAGGTGTTTTGCATCTGTTGGCTGATTTGTGTCTCAAACATACTGTTCACATAGAAACCTCACCTACTAATAGCAATTTGCTTTTAGCTAGTCTTCCTCTTCTTTTTTTAAGACACTTAAAAAAAAGAACACTTGTCAGCCTCAAGRAAAAGATTCATGGGAAACCAGCTTTCACTGGCACTGCTTTTGTTGAATATACTTGGATATTAGAGAACCCTAATATAAAATAAAAATTAATTCTAAAATTGAGTGAAATGTAAAGAACATGACTGAACTTTCAAAATTAATCCTTTTGTTTTCTGTTTATAAATTAAAAATCTTTTCATAGTTGATACATACATTTATTTTGTATTTGTGTATGCATGCTGTTCTCTTGTAGATCCAGTGGAGATTAGACTCCTAATGCCTCGTATTCAGTCAAGTTCTTTCTAATACAATGTATTATTTTGTTTTTTTCTTAAAATCGTGTTAATTATAAAGCTCTTATAGGGATGGTGATACATAATTTAATSGACTGGTATTTTTAGTATAGGGTCTAATTTTTAATTTAATCTTATTTTAATAGAACTTGCACTTGAATAAGAAGCAGAAATTGGAATTTAACTTAATGGCAGCAAACAGTTGTGAGGGATAGCATTGTTTTGGCAGAGATTTTTATCATGATACTACTAACAGTACTTGATTTCTGTACTGCATAAAGTGYGCCCATGCTTCTACTGAGAGAATTGCTGTGTGAGAAAGGTGTTTGATGGCATCTTGATGGAGTAGTCAGTGTCATCCTTTTTGTTTCCTTTTTTTTAATAGTCTAATCTGTTAACTTGTGTATGTATCACCTGATTTTAGTACTTACTAAATGATACAGGCCTAACTTCTGACACAGCAACCTGATAGYAGATTGATGACACCTGTCTAGTGATGGTAGATTATTCATCTCAGTCTTTTGTAAGGAACTCCTGAGTCATCRCTTACTTCCTAGCTTTTGGGGGCTTTTGAAAACCATGAATTCTTCAGAAGTATGTTGTTGTCATGGTAAGGAAACTAAAATGCAGAATATGAATAGGTTAATGTAATTGTCATGTTTTTGTAGGTCTTAAATTTATCTTTGAATAAGCTTAATACTAGATTCTATTGCAGCCTGTTAAACTGTCCCTAAATTTACTTCTGCACACAGGCACACATAAGAGATAAAAAAAAAAAAAAAAAAAAAAAAATCTTAATTGCAAAGATAATGGATTTTTATACATATAAAAAAATCTCAGCTTCATTAAAGCAGTAGGGAGATTAACTTTGTTTTGTGCCCCTGAGTTTGTAGGGCCCGTTGAACTTAATACATCAACAGTATTTGGAGTCTGGAATATATCTGCACACTTTGTTGTTGTTGTTGTTGTTGTTCTTAAAGCAGGCTAGATGCTACCCTATTTTAAAGGCAGATAATTGATGCAAAAATAGGAAATCTGTTTATTTGGAAGTATTTCAGATAAAAGCCACTAGTCTATATGGATTTTCKTTCAGTTGAAACCACATTTTTTGCAGAAAAATTCTCGGTAACATCAGAGAGTAAAAGTGTTAGCTTATTCTACCAGTTTCTGGCTAGCAAGAGTGCTATCCTATGTCATATTTGTATAGCAATAATCCCTGACTGCTTATGGCTTGTGAACCCATAACAATTTTCTGATGGAAGCACATGCTTCTCTGCAGTAGATGAATGTCTGCTGTGGATTTGCTTTCAGGTTTGTAGATCCTTTCTACAATCTTGTTTGCATTTCTGTAAGTTTCCATTTTGCAGGTTGAAGACAGAAAAAATAAAAAAGTATTCCTGATAGGAAGAAAGAGGAATCAAATCCACCAAAATTTGGTTTTAAGATATTGACTGGTAAAGCAACTTCTGAATATCGTATCACAAGTACTAGGGTAACTGACATTATGTCAAATGATAGCATGACTCAGTTTTTCTTTTGAAAAACGAGATAATAAATGACAGACCTTGTATATAAAATATGAACTCAGAGTTTTGGAAGAGTGTCGTTTCGTGGCATRAAGACACTTTGTTCAGGGTGGAAGAAAGTGTTTCAGAAGGTGAATTTTTGAGATTCTAAAGCTGAGGCTACCTTTTAACAGAACCTTGAGAAACACAGCAAATTATATGTTGTATAATTATCATTAGTATTGCTTTCTCTTATGCTGTATAATTTTTTTTTTTTTATTCTTTCGTTAAAGGCAAATCCCCCTCCAGTGCTGGTGAATACAGATTCTTTGGAGACTCCAACATATGTAAGCCTGCACTTGCTTTCAGTTATAACTTTAGATAATGTTTTATGTATGTAGTTATTTAGGCCTGTTTCTACTGTTTAATAAAACCTGGTTTACTTCTCTTGATGGTGCTTGATTTTGTCAGCTGTCCTTGATGGTTATTTGAAGTCCTTAAATAGCTGTTTCATGAAAAAAAATGTTGTAGGTTGCATGTGGAAGGTTCTCTGTGAGTACCAGCGTGTGACAGTGCAAAACACAGTTGTCTGAGGTTCCAGAGGTTCAGTGTTCAGAGAACAATCTGTTTCTTCAACTGTGCAGTCAGATGCTTTTAATATTTAATGTGCCATTTCCGTTGCACTTCTCATAAAAACAATTCTTAATGCAGTGGCTATACTTAAGATTTTAGTACTCTAAATGTTCATAAAAATGGGTTGGTTCTGTTTGAAACATTAAGGTAATAAGTGCAGTTAYGTGGAGGCTAAAATTTGTGTTTGGCAGTGTGTGTTTTGTGATAGGAGTGCCCCTGGCAGATAGAGACTTCAGGGGCTTTGGAAGGTATGTAAGTTTGATGTAGGTTTCAGATCTGAGTTTTCCTCCTGTACGTTCCTCCTACAGTTACTTATATCCCRCTTGCTGCTTGTTTTCCTGAACGATGCCAATCCCTGTACTAGTTGCTTTATATTGTGTTTATTCTAAGTACTGGTATTAGCAAGTAAAGAGAAAATCTTGTCCTTGTCAAAAGCATTCGTAACTTAGCAATGTTGCTAGAAGGGAGCTGTAATAACTCAAGASAGACAAAAGCGTGAATTAACAGTTTAAGCAGAAGACAAAAGATTAGTATGGTGACATAACCGGCTCATAAATGAGTCCCAAGTGTAATAATGATGCCTCTGACTGAAAGATTACACCAGTAGTCTGCAGTGTGTGGCCCTTTTATTGATGTGACGCAGATASAGCTTAGAAAAGCATACTGAAGGTGAGGTGTCTCCCTGCATACACAAACTAAACCGAGAAGAAAAGTGATTAATAAATACGTATTCGCATTTCAGAAGGCCTCATCTGATAGAGGCACATGGAGGACAGTAGATAGTAGAAATAGGAAGAGAAAATAGCATTAACAGAACAAACTGGCACTCAAAATTGTAAGCTATCTAAATTATCCATTTGCAGTGGATGTAAAACAAACAAGCCCATAACTATCTGTAATCCAACCTACTCTGTAAGCATAGGAAGTTGAGTAAAGGAATATCCTTTTAGGTTCCCAAGTAGCTAATGGAATTGTTAAGCGATAAATAATGTAAAATCATACTTGTGAGGTAACTGYATCATGAATCTACAAAACCTGAACTATTAAAGCTTTTTCTGTTGAAAGAAGAAAAAAGCAAAATATGAATCTAGAAAGTCATCAAGGAACAAATGGTCAAGAACACAGCTCTCGTTATCTGAATCATAAAGCTGCTGAGGAAGTACTYTCTCTTAGAACTCCAAACTGGGTTGGAAAAAAAACACCAAGAAGCATGTTTTTTTATTCTTTGTAAAAGCCCAAGGAAATACAAACAAAACTCAAGTTGGTAGCACATGAAAAGATTAACCGTACCAGCAAAAYTAACTTCAGTACAGCCAAAAGTCTCTAACCAAATTCTGCTGAACTACTAATAGTTTTTCACATTCAAAGATTGCTGGATTTCTGTTGTGGCACAATTGCAGCTTCWGTATAGAACTTCCTTCATCCAGGGGAAGTCCCTGCAAATAAAGCTTGGCTTAGTGGATCTGAGATCACTTCAAACCTTGCAAGAGGTAGAATAGGACAGTGATTTTTATCATTTGACATACCCTTCTTCCTGTTTCTGCTAATGTTCAGTTTGTTAGATAAAATCAATTCAAAGGTAAATTAAAAAAAAAAAGGAAAGTAAAAGAAAAAAAGAACTATAGAAATGAGTTAAAGCAAAAAAAAAAAAAAGGAAAGTAAAAGAAAAAAAGAACTATAGAAATGAGTTAAAGCAAAACATAAAAATGATGGAGCTTCTTGTTTGCTCCTGTTTATCTAGATGATATTTTAAAATTGGGTTATAGACTTTTGTTTATTATAGAAATGAACAAGAGACTGCTTGTTGCAATATTAGGATTGACTTTGGTTTTGCCTAATGGTAATGAATAGGGAAATGATTAATTGTCCTTGTTATTAATTGAAAAAAAAAAAAGATAGGCCACATACTAATCAGTCATAATGAACCATTTCCCAGGTACTGTAATACTAGATGACTGGATCAGTTAGCACATGTTGTCATTCTTGTAGATAATAGCTCAAGGACTAAGCTAACATAAAAACTTCTTGGTCACAGTGGCTTCTTTGGTGTTGGTGCAGTAACAGATACAGTTTCATGTATTCAGAAGGTCAAGACCTTTTCCCTTTTTAATGGAGAAATATCATGTGTTAAAACTACAATATCTTTTCCACTGAACAAACTACTAAGGACAGTTTCAACTTGCTATTTGGCCTGAGGAACAACTGAGGATCTCAAGAGCATTTTTTTTTTTTCCTGACAGTCAGAAGCAGAGAGCCTCTGCTCTATCTGCGTGGAACAGTCTGCTCTCTGAAATCTTAACTTTTAAACTTATAGAAAAAGAGTGTCTGATTCATGTACGGAGCACTGTGAAAATCACACGTCCCCTCTGAGTTCAGTCGTCAGTGTGAATCAGTTAAGATTTGATGGGAGTGAACCACCAGCCGAGCAAACTGTGTTGTGTATAGTGTAAAATTCTCTGTAAGTCTCACTTTTCTTTCTTTATAGGTCAATGGCACGGATGCAGATTATGAGTATGAAGAAATTACTCTTGAAAGGGTAACATGCTAAATGWCTTTCTGTACTCTGTTTTAAGTGGGATTTACGATACTTTAATGTGGGAAAATTAACCTCTTGATACTGCTAAATGGCAATCCAAAACTTCTTTTTTTTTTTAAGGTAGATTATTTAAYTTAAAGAAAAAAAAAATACACCCAGTTACTGGAGCAGAAGTTTTTATTAATATCCTTGACCATTAATAGTAAAATGGGAGAAGTATCTCCCTGAGACATACTGCATTTAATGTTATTATCTAGGCTTGTAGAGAGTAATAATACAAACTATGATTTCATTCTTATATTGCCATTTATGATAGGCTTTTACTTATACCATTAAGTTTTATATTGAGATTCAGGCTTCCAGTTGAGATTACAAGTGACACCTTGTCATATGCATTTGTTAGGTTTACGATGTAGAGATCTGTCTCAGTTCTCTTGAGCTGCACTGTTAACAAAAAGAAATAAAGAAATGGTTGTATTTGATACCTCTACAGTTCYGGTGGTTACTGAGAGGGTGAAGAGGTCTTGCAGTTGATAGTGAGGGCAGGCAACCTTTGAAGAGAAAACGTCTGTCTGAGTCTCTGCATCTGTGAGGATATATTACATATGTGACACAAATTACTTGGGGGCTTCTCTGGGAAAAATTATTTGTCACTAATAATTTAATGAGGAGCAAATATTTGTATGAATAATCTCAAAGATCTAACTCACCAGAGAGGGAACTTTTTATCTAGTTTATCAAGTTCACTTCAATGAGAAAGCTGTGGGGTTGGAACTGTATCTCTTACAGTTACACAATGACTTAAGTTCTCCTTACTTCTATGAAAATAAGTATAATTACATCTTACATATGGTTATATGTAGTATACTGCTTGAAGTGTCTTTTAATATTTTTTTATCAGTGAAAATTATATAGATTTGGTTTTATATTGAATCAAATAGATACACTAGAATATCTTTTCCCCACAAAAGAAATGTGTAATTTTTTTTTTCCCTTCTACCTTTAGGGAAATTCAGGACTTGGCTTTAGCATTGCAGGTGGTACAGACAACCCACATATTGGGGATGATTCAAGTATATTCATTACAAAAATTATAGCTGGCGGTGCAGCTGCACAGGATGGAAGATTACGGTATGATTACTTTCTGTGTTGGGTTTCTAAATGTTTCTTATTATAGTTTCAAACACTGGATAGAACACTTTCTGTTACTTTTAGCAGTTTTAACATGCTACATTACATTTTAAATAAGCTTTTCTTACAGAACTATTTTGTAAATAATGAAAAATGTTTGAGTGGACCAATTTTTTTTTTCCCAACCAATGAAATCTGCAGTTAAGTGAAATTAAGTGAACTTTATCTTTTCTATTCGGTGGTATAAATTGATTATGCCATATGTTCTATAGTCCCTAATTCAGTATACAAAAGAAAAGCTTAGGCAGGTAGGATAGGTAACTCTTGGTTATCCATGTGCAGATTTTCTGATCTGTAAAATGGTTGAGCTTAATAAAACCCCTCTTTTATGCTTGGTATAATTCTGTGTCTTAATTTKTCAAAGATACTACACATCTTCAAAAGCCGTATTTTTTGTTTAAATTAATAGGGTACTCCTTCTCCAGTATACCCCATTTTCTTATTTAATTGTGGGCTGATACTACTACTTAACTCCTAGTGAGGAAATGGCATATTATTAGATGGTAACAAGTGATATTTGCAACTTCCTTTGAAGAGTACTGTTAGAAGTTAATAACAAACTGCATTAATGAATTATTTTTCTAATCCATAACAGTCTTTAAGTATAATCCTGTATCACTTTGTGGAAGAAAAAAACACACTGATTGTAGGACCAGCTTTTTTTCTCGTGTTGTCAAGAACTTGCMATATCATTTTTGGTGCAAACGCCTGATGCCTTATGGTTTTTAGTCCTAATAAGCTTATTTCAAGGCTTCATTTTAGCTTGTTGGTCATTGTCAGAGGTACATCTGGCAGAACATGGTGACGGGTGGGTCAGGCATTGTACTTAGTGTAATGAGAGCTCAGTGTTACTACAGCAACATGTTAAATGGAGTGGAAGGCCAGCACTTAAAAAGCTTGTGAAAAGCAGGAATGGAGGTTGAGTTGTTCATACCATGGCTTAAAACTGGTGTGTTCTCATTGTGTGCCTCCTAGTTTTCTGAATTTTTTAATTATTTCTTATAACCCTAAACAAAAGGTAGTTTATATGAAGCTCTGTTCAAAATACTGTTTAAATGAAACACATATAAGATGGTGTCCTCTTCGGCTGTGAACAAAAYATTCCCTTTAAATGTTTTCTAGTGATCCTTGTTTTCTTTTTAAGCMCTAATAATTTTAGAGCATTGTCTTGAATCAATGTCGTTTTGAAGCAAAATTCTATGTATCTTAATGTGTTAACATGTATGTTAGTGTATTGTAGATAAAATATTAGGCTCCTAATGTGTCTGCTCTGCTATAACRCAACATAAATGTTGCTGTCTCTAGGGTTAACGATTGTATTCTACGAGTAAATGAGGTGGATGTTCGTGATGTGACACACAGCAAAGCAGTCGAAGCATTGAAAGAAGCGGGATCAATTGTCCGACTGTACGTCAAAAGAAGAAAACCAGTCACAGAAAAAATAGTGGAAATCAAACTTGTAAAAGGCCCTAAAGGTACGTAGGAAGTATAAAACTTCTGTTTCACAAGAAGGATAGAGTTCACGATAGATTTCTGCATTTATTTTTCGAAATAAAATAGTACCTTGAAGTTCTAGGAAATGCAGAATAATGAAAAATAAGATAATGGCATCTCAAATGCCCTGTGTCTTGAAACTGTTSTTGTAGAATGCATATTTTTCTTTCAAATGATAAAAATGTGTTTCTGATAGTATTTAGTAATTTTTAAGTACGTTACAAATGGGAGTAAAATATTTCATTGAATTACCTAGAAAGATCTTTGAGAGATTTAAAAAACATTTAGAGAAAGTATTATTTTGTTTCTATATCGGGAAATGTTGGACAATGGTTCTTTAAATATCAGTGGTGATGCTATAGCTGTGCCGTGTGCATCTTTCACAAAGCATGAAGTAAATGATTTAGCTTTTGACATTCAGAACTTCTGTAAATGTTACGTCTTTTCCAGAACTTTCTGGAAAATTACGGAGTTCACTTGGAAAAGCATCCAGTATGGCTTCAACCAGAGCCTAGTATTTTTATATGTATGTGTATATGTGATAGATATAGCATTATTATTTACGTAATAATTTGAATCTAATGAATGCTAAAACGTTTCTTGAGTAATGACTTTATCTTCAAGCAGGTCTTGGTTTCAGTATTGCTGGTGGTGTAGGAAATCAGCATATACCTGGAGACAACAGCATCTATGTAACCAAAATCATTGAAGGCGGGGCAGCACATAAAGATGGCAAACTTCAGATTGGAGACAAACTTTTAGCTGTAAGAGCTGCATTTTTTTTTAATGGTCATTCACTTTTAGGCCCAGTATGGGCTTGATTTACTTTGTAGTTAAGCTGCCTGCCTGTGGAGAGTTATTTCATAGAAATCGGTAGAAAAATTGATATTGCCAGGAAATCAATGATAAAAATTAAATCTGCAGTGTTCAACACTACTTCATCAGGAAATCTGAAGTCTGTTCCTCAGCACAGTGTTTCATGCAAAACCCGTATTAATCACCTTGTTTATTTCTGATGCCTGCTATTATTTTTCTGGGATCTGAGTGACAGGAATGTAAACCAGCATATAATGGGATTGTTCCTCTTCTCAGAAAAGAAGAATGGAAAGGAACTCCATATACTGGTGGCTGGCCAGCCTGTAGTGAAACTGCTGCTTATGTTGGATTGCAGTGTTTGTAATGCTTTTGAATGGYTTTTTTTTTAAACTTAAAATACTTCAACTTTGAATTTTCTATGCACAAAGTAGAAACAACTTTCAACTTTCTTAAATTCCATCCRGAAATCTAGGTGTCCAGCTAGAAAAACAAGAGCCAGAGCCAGGAATTTCTGWATGAATTTCTGAATTGTAAACTCAAGTCTTTTCAGCTCCACCCTCTTAGGTCTACCAGGCAGTACCTGCTTCTGTAAGAGGTAGAATGTGTGCTCTATTGCTCTTCGAACAGTAGGAAGCTGACTTGAAATGTTTAGTGCAGTTTCCCATCTGTAAAAAGACTTTTTGGGTAAGATTGTCACTTGCAAATACAAAGCTGGGAAAACTGAAGCTACTTAAAGATAAAGAATCCTGGGATTATCCCWGTATCTAAAGAATCCTGCTTTTTTTGAAGTATTAGGAATGGGATAGTGGTGTTRCAATGGATAGTTCTGTGAAATCAGCTCAAGACATGAACAAATCCTCACATGAGAATTGGGAGGAAAAAAAAGAGAGAGAATATATTATGTTTACTATTAGCTGCACAATAAATATACACCTTCATATGCCATGCAAATTCACAAACCTAAAGATCCAGCTGCTTGATGACAATGCTGTTAATATTTGATGTTTTTAAGTTTTAAAATCTGTATCATATGAAGTGTTTTGATTGTCGGGCTTCCCCACAACCTAAGGGCACTGGAAAGCTTCCTTTTAATGGCAAACTGCTTTCCAGAGTTATAATTTGTCACCTGTATGASAAAATTTCATGCTAACTTGCTTATATCATAAAATATATGGAAGATTTTAAGGAATTTTTGTTAGAAATATCAARCTCTTGAGACAGATTACTTTTTGTCCAGTACTACTTTATTCATTAAAAAAATTTGCCTGACAAAATTAAATAAAGTAGCTTTGGATTAATATCAGATAGTATTTTGGGGATGCAAGGAGCATATGCAATATGCTATTGGATATAGTAAATATAATGTCCTAATTTATTGTAACTGTAATCATTCCCTCTGTTCATTAAGTTAGGAAATAAGTAAGTAAAATGTCATCGATAATATCTTCTGATTAGCTGAATTTCACTTAGTCAAAGCTTTAGTCACTAATGTAGAGATAAGCTCCCATATTTTGCAGAATGTAACTTTCTGTCTGTGTGTTTAGGTTGTACTGCAATGCACTGCCAAATGACTTTTCAGTGATCAGGAGTGGTAGGAGTTTAAATCTGTTTCTTAAAAAAAAAAAAAAAAATCAGTAAGAGACATTCGGAAAACTTTTAGGAAACTCTTAGAAAATACAGATGGAAAGAATATATTTAAGCAGTAGAGTGTTTCCCCCCACAAGTAACAGAATTGACAAGGTTCAATTGTTTTTACACCGTATATAAAGTTAAGTAATCAAACAAAGGAAAGTGTCTTTGGTCCCTCAGGTTCAGTGCAGTACAAGCCTTATTTCGCACGTTGCCTGGAATTATCTGCASAAGTTACTTCCCTCTTCAAAATATATGGAAGAGAGGGTCAGCAACTCAATTTACTAAGGCTTTATATGAGATACTAATTGTTAAAGGATTTTWAAWTTTTTTTTTAAACTGAAGTGCTAGTGTTTCACCTTAATAGCAATAGTTTAAAAAAATCTGTTGCCTGTAAAGTTAAACTAGTTCTTGTTACTTGGCATATAAATSAGTCAATCACTTTGGGATCTTCTCCAGGTTTGAGCCCTACTTTTGACCTCTTGTTGTTGTCCCATTATAATGTCTAGAACTTAATTATGTCATGACAAGATCATGTAGGATTTGTTCGTACTAGAAGAAAATTTCTTCTATTCAATGCTTGCAATAACATATTCTGTCAGTGCTGTGATTGTGCATGCTTATGGCATTTTGAGTGTCGTATTTGTCCCGTTAGTTTTCCAAAGTCATGTGTGCCTTCTTTAAAATGTTACAGTGAACACACTTTATTATAATCTTTTGAGGAAAGACTTGTCTGTCTTMTATTTCACAGCATTACAAAGCATCTTTTATATAACTTTTATATAACTAATTACATCTGTGGCACATGAATCCTAATAAAAACTCTCAATGCTAGAGTGCTCCAACAGCTTTCAGTGATCGTCTTATGAAAATGTACATTTTTTCTGTATTGAGAATTTGTTTATTTTTTTATCTTTAGGTGAACAGTGTTTGCTTAGAAGAAGTTACTCATGAAGAAGCAGTGACTGCCTTAAAAAACACATCCGACTTCGTTTATCTGAAAGTTGCAAAACCCACCAGCATGTTCATGAATGACAGYTATGCCCCTCCTGACATCACAAACTGTAAGTTCAGCTTATCTTTGTGATTTAATTATTTTTCCCTTTAAGGCTTTAACATACCCCATTTTTAGTATTTTAACAGCTTCAAGCTTTTTAAAATTATACAGTGTGAAAATCTGATAAAAGAAAGTTGATTAATCAGGAAAATTGTTTGCTAAACAGAATAACATCCTATAGCTTGTATACTGAAAAGACAACAACARTGGGGCTCTTAGTGTGTCTCCGTGACTGATGTGGCCTTGTCCTAGTGACTCGATGTTTCTGATCACTTGCTGATGAGTACAASGAGAACAAGTGCCCCGTTTTCCTGGAGGCTCTGCAGAGTAAGAAACTGCTCTGCATAAATGTTCAGTGTCCTGTGAACTGAGCAAAAGCCAGTACTGTTTCAGGTAGAGGTTAGTGATGTTCTGACTTATTTTTTTCTGTTTTCCTGCTTTWTCATGAGCTACACGTATTTGAATAAACTAGACTAAGAGGAGGTGGAGGTCTTTTACCTCTGATGCCAGTCTGGAAATGTATTGCGAAATGCCATGTTAACTTACTTTAAATCTTACTTCATTTTTGACATAATTATTGATAATTTAAGTGGAAAACCAATGAATGCTATATTGAAAATAGTTAGAAGAATTTCTTGTTTACATAAGGGTACTTCTTACAGGAGTCTTTCTGAAGTCAGATGTCCAAATCCAGAAAGTTCAGGGTTGAACTGCAATGTAAAGAAAAATTTGAATTTAATGTGCCGTTTCAGGAGGGATATTACCATTTAGTGTTTGGAGAAAGAGATGAGAATGCTATAACTGTATCTTTCCAAGACTGAATAGGTGGACTTCTCTGGATGACCAGTTTYACTAATCTTGTCACATAAAATGGTTCTGGGGGAGAGTTATTTTAGGAGTTTTTTTTGCTTCYTGCTGTTAGATACAAGTGATTGATATGTAGCACTGATCTGTTCAGATACTACTTCATATGAAAAAAGGAGCACTTYTGGACTAGAAGCCACTGATGTAATCTAAAACAGTATGTAAAGAACAACRAAAATGCAGCACAACAAGGACTGAAGGACATTATAAGCCCATCATTTATTGGCAATAGCTACGATGTCTTTAAGTCTATTCRTTAGCTTATTGAATTACAATTTGGAGCTAATCAGGTTTTATGTCTTCACTGTCTTATTAGAAGGATGTTCGTGAAGGCTCCATTCTTTGACATAAAAGTGRTTTTCAGCCTTCACTTATTCATCCCCAATTTTATACTCATATATATGGTTAGAGAGCAGCTGTTTTCCCTTACAGTATCTAGTTTGTCCAATAATTCAACCTTTCCCACTGTTGCCTTGGAAGGCAGACTTCTTTTTCTCTCTYCATTGTAACTGACCTCTTTATATGTCTCACCTTGAATTCAGATTTTTCTGGAACAGAGGTAACCTGATTTGTACATAGTGTTCCTGGTAGTGTTGCAGTAATGCAATTATACTGCTGTGGATGGTGATGTGACAAACTTAAAAGTATCTTATCTATTACTACTGTATCTTGACTCGATCATTGAGATATTTACTTTATGAATCTTTTGTGGGGGCAAAGGCAAAGCTTCAAGAAAGTTTGGGGAGAGGAAAGTAGAGAAGGAGATGGTTTCTGATAATTTGCCCAATCCTAATAACTCAGTGATACACTGATATTGGCAAACATCATACTTGTTAACTCCTGCTCAGTGACGCTGATTATTAAAAAACAACTTGGTATAAAGCTTTAATGGAAAAGAACAAAGCACTATAGCAATTTAGAGGACTGGCTCTCYGTTTTGGGAGGAAAACTGAACTGAAACTGTTCAGTTTGTGTGAGTGGAGGAAGGAACCTGTAGTAGGATTTGACAAACCTCCTTTACTAGGCAACCATAAAGGAATAGGTGGATATAAATGTAGATTCTAATTTTAAATTTTTATGTGCTTTGGTACTGTTCATTAAATGATACTTTCATCTTAAAAAGATTGTCTGTACACTCAAAAGGTTAAGAACAGTAGTTCAGTTTTWGGTAGGTGAGATCAGACTGCTGAGAGTCTTACTTGAAGCAGCAGTCATATTTCTTTTTTGCCTACAAATTGGTGTTCTCCTTTGGGTGATTATTTTGTTTTTATATTCACATTATCTGTATCAATACATACTTTTAAAGGAATATTTGCTCTAGTCATATGTTGTTGGCCCTCTTCTCATGCAGCGAATTAATTTTTCTCAAATGATGGATGAGCTGGAGACTCAGTTCATTGAAGTTAATTGCATCATAAGATAGAGCCATAAAAGAGGCAGTGGAATCTTCAAGAATACCTTCYTACCATGTCCGTTGGCTCTTCAGGAAAGTTCTGTCAAGGGTAATCCCACACGATTGCCATGAGGATGTGCACTGCCATCTTGCCTTGAGTCCTTAATTTCCCAGTATACATGGCTTAGTCTCACATCTATTTTCTGGAGGTAAATGACCTGCGCTCACGTGTAGGCCCTCTTCCGTCCCATTACTGTCCTCTCTCCCAAGTTTCTCTCCTATGTGGCTGCCCTCCCTGTAAGTGGAATTTGAGAGAGACAGTTGGTGTTCTGTGCAGCCCAATCTCCTGTCCTTTGTGTGAAGTGGCACTTCTGTCCACTGAGAAGTGAAAAGCCAATCTCCTGAGCTGTCATGGCCCTCAGGCTCCAGCAGCTTCCTCTGGGAACCTTTCTCCTGATGAAGCATTTTGAAAAAACTCACAAAAGATTTCTCAGGTGTCTGTCTGTCTTCTGTCCTTTGGGGACATTTGACAAGATTTGTGGGCTAAAGTGCTGTCTGTACTTTTGAGTAGATTTTCTGGGTTTCATTTCATTTAGCTGCAGTTTTAGTGTTTAGTTCTCTGTCTAAAGTTACTCTGTTTTTTTACGCTGTTTCTGGTAGACTTTTGTCTACAGTTAACCAAAGAACATTATTCTGCAAAGTRCTGGGTCCTTGATGAAACTTCAGTCTGTTTCTTTTCCTTACAATAGGAAAGCCTTTCCTGCCCAAGGCTTCATATGCTTGTCTCTCTCTGTTGATGAAAGTGCAGCTGRCTGTTACTGCAGCTAGCATAGAGACTCTGGATCTACTGCCTGAATTTTGCACACAAAATAGATCCAAAGGTCTGCCTGAGGTGTTTAATGACTTAATTCAAGGAAACGACTTTAGCCTTTTCCTAAATCTTTCACTTATCAGAAATAACTGCATATGGCTAAAGATGCTAGACGCTATTTTTCTAATACAGGGGAGAACAAAAGCTTTTTCAGGACTCCTCAATATTTTCACATTTACAATGGAAATTTCAAATGGAGATACCAATCCCCTCAAAGGCTGTTGCTTCTTTATAAAGGAGTACTTTAACTTTTCAACTAGAAAGTCTCCACTTTCTGTAAGGAGCTGCTCAATTAGATAGAACTCATACCAAATGGTGGCTCCTGTACATAGTATTTTCGAAGCTGATGTTTTCAGGGCCACTATTTCAAGGTTTGTTTGCACCTTCATTCTCGTCTCAAATGAGACCTCCAAAAGTGACGCTGCATTTGGCAGAGCAGTATCTGGCTCAGGAGTTTCAGGTTAGGGACTCTCAAGAGCTTTCCCCAGATATTAAAGAGGTGTTTTCTAGAATCACCTGGATTGTGAGTGAGTGTTGAAACAGTCTTCCTTCTTTACCTACTCACCTGCAGCTGTTTTGAGACATGTATTTGCAATGCTCTTTATCCAGGTTCTTAGGAGTTCAGGCCCATCATAAAGGAGAAGTAATATGTATTACAACTTTCACTACCGAATCTCTTAAATTCACACAGAGGCTGCCTATGGATATGCCCACTTCCAATGACGTTAAGGTAGAAACCCTGTCTACTACCTGAGTATATACGTAGACTGCTTACTGCCCAGAACTCCCCTTGTTGTTTTTTTTTTTTTGTTTTTTTTTTTTTTTTTAAGCACTCATTTTAGCAGAAACATCTAAAAGCACAGCGCACAGTACTTACTGACTTGGTATCTGTACTGTCTGCAGAACATGCAGTAGATTGCTCATTATGCTAACTTTTGTGAACATGATAGTTCATTCAAAAGTCCACAAAACACCAAATTCAGAATTTGCTTGTCTTTAAGACTTTCTCTCTGGAACTGATCTAGTTTAGTTATAGGACTGACTCACTTTCCCCGGTGATAGGGATTTAAAATGCAGAGCTAAGGATACTGAAAAACTGTTTTGAGAACCAGGTTCACAAATTTCAGTGTCTAGGTTTTCTGCAAAATCTGTTTTCTTTTAGAACTCCTGTAGTAAGAGTACCAGCCACACAATAGCATGGTCTTGTCAGGTGGTCTGATGGCGCAAAAGATGGGACAAAGTAAGTTAGCATCCATATAGATAATTAAATAATTTGATATTTCTTTGGGGTTAGTGTCTCTGTATCGAGGGACATTTGATCAAGAGGTTTCTGAGATTGATTTATGGCAGTATTTATTGAGAAGAGTACAGATCCTGCCAACATAATTCTTTGTGCACCTGGGGCTGAAAGTTGACCTCCGTCATTTGATATTTATCAGAGTGAGTGAACGGCTTCTGGCTGCCCATGGGGGAAATTAATGTTGAAAATCTTGTTAAAGAAGAGTTGGGGCTGTCTGAGACCAGAGCATTTAGCAGGGAATGAATGTGGAAAAAATAGCTTGTAGTTACGTGCTGTAGCTCTAGAGACTGGTACTGTGAGCAATGAAAGCTTGACCACAGCCTTTGAAAGTCTGGAATAGTTGATTGCTATGGCTGTTTCTATTGCTTCTGTGAGATTTTTCTTTTAACCCTTGAGGTATGGATTGCTAGTTTAAACAGTTACTTTACAGTTATCTCCATTTTCTGACTCAAGAAGAATGCTATTATGAAAGATTGTTCTTTCTGAGCACATTGCCATTTGAGTACTGTTCTCCTGTGTGGCATCCAGTCTCTGAGACACTGAAACACAAGAACTTGCAGTATAGGAAACATGGAAATTCAACAGAAAAAGCTATGTTCCTTGTATGCAGAGGAACAGCAGCACTGTAGGTGGGATGGTCCTGTGGACCTATGCCACCCAGCTGGCTAGCATCATTGGCAGCTAAACTGATTTGTGTGCTTAATAATTACAGCTATTAGTCTCCTGTAGTAGGTCATATGTCAGAAGGGAATGTAAACTGCCTCGGTAATCTATATATAAATATTGGTCATTAAATGGTTCCTGGAACAAATGTCCAGTAACTTACTGATATAAAYGCTTTTCAAGTTATTCAGTTGAAATATTACTAAGAAGGTCTAGAACTTGCTATTTAAAAACACCAACATTACCTGTACAGTGCATATTGTAGAATATCAGAGTCAGAAAAGTGTCTACACTGGTTTTGAGAGACAGAGGACTTGCTTCCTATACAGGCCTCCTTTGAAGACATTATTAATGATACATTTTTGACTCCTAGTCAATTTTAAAGTATTTGTCCTTTGTGTGTGCACGTTGCTACAGTATTTCCACCCTGCACTGAGAAATAGAATACTGAAAGGTACGGAATAATCAGTTTCCTCACTGGAGACATAAATGCCTTACTGTTCCTTAAATGGCATAAATAAGGGAAGAGAAGAATGTGTAATAACAGTAAATTACAATAAAGTTTTAATTTTATTTCCCATTCTAGAGATTGTACTTGTGATTGGTGTCCTCAGTTTGCAGATAATAAGGAAATAATAGGAAATCTTCCTTTTTTGTGTGTGTGTAGAACTGTTATGTCAAGGGGGGGTGGATTTGGAAATGGAATTTCTCCTTAAGAGTCTTTGACTTTTCCTGTCAAAGCAAGTTCATTTTATGCATGTAATTTTCTGTTCATTCAAACCACAGTTCCTTTATCAGTTACATCAGTAACAATACTTGGAGATAGAAGTCTAGAGCTGATTTTAGGATTCATAAAGTGATGGCTTGCCTTGTATTTCTGTCATGTTCCTCCTGAATATTCTTCAAGTATAATCTCCAGCTAAAACAGTTTTAGGAAGGGTGCAGGCACGTGTTTTTTTTTTTTGCAGGAACTCCATAGAGAGCCTTTTTATGCCTTGTACGTTTGCTTCCCTAGTGCTGAGAATACCAGCCTTGAAAAAGGACCTGACTTTTCTAAGCAAGTACCATATATAGTACTTTATAAATTATGTAGCCAGTGCTGATGTGGAACAGTCCACAGGTCTGAAATAATAAACTGTTATATTGCTTGATAGCTGAGTTTTAGTTACATGGTGAAAGGATACAAAATTTTAAAAAAAAGAATATGTGACAGTATTAGATGGTATGTATGTTTCTGAACATGATGCAGTTAAAAGCTTTAGGAAACTTAAAAACAATCAAATGAAAAGCACTGTAAGTCAATGAACATAGAATTTGTTATGAAAAATCTAATTACTTCCTATAGAATATGCATCTTTATAGCTGCCACTGACTTGTTAAACGCAATTGTAAATTTATTTTGTAAAATGAGAAGATTTAGTGCATGAACAGAATGTACAGAGCTGCTATACTGTGCTACAGTTGTTTAGGTTTTTTTAATCAAAACCCATTTTCCAGTAATTGGAGAAGAGCCCATAAAGTCTGCATTCCATTTTTTTTGTGCTTTAGCTGCAAAATTTTCAGAGGAAAAACAAACTAACTGTATTTATGTACAGTAGTTGTGTTTTTAAAGTATCACTTGCTTTAAAAAATTGTGTACAGTGACATGGAAATACACTTTTGTATTAAAATAGGTATATTATTTTCCACTGAAAAGTAAATATTGCTGTATGGTTTGGTAATCATTGTGAAAATCTGTTGCCAAAACTCCAGTGTGGCTAAATAACAAGTTTTGAAATTGACGGTAAACCGTCCAAATCTGTTACCAGTGCGTAGAAGCTACCTATTGTGCCAGGAGCAGACAGAAAGAATTAAGTAGTGGGATCTATAGTCTTTGAAACCTTGCAGGGAGCAGAAGGATAAAGGTGCAATGTACATGTGTTACAGCTGTTCTAAAAAGTGGTTTTAGGAGTCATGTGTCTTGAACAACTCCTAATTATTAGGGAATTCTCAAATACAAATGCTTTTGTTGATCACTTGGTTTTAGCAAAAGCAGTGTTCACTTTCCTGTAGACCTTATGAAGCTAACTTGAGGAAGCTTCCTTTTGTCTGTGTTTAGAAGGGGACAGGCTACCTCTTGCACTCAGGTTCTGATTTTTGCTGAAACCACTTGAGAATCAAGAGTTGCAATTTCCAAAAGTTCTGCACAGTCCCAAACTAGAGCATGCAACTTACTGAGGGCTGGTGTGTGGGACTAACTCACTTAAACACTTCATCATCTAATGCTTTTAAACTACCTAAGCTGTTAATAGTGGATTTTAATGCTTGTTAAAACACATTTTGGAAATCAGAAAGAACTCTAATACTGTGATAAAGCTTTAAAGAATAAGAAGCCATCTGGCTAATCAGATATAATACCAGATGCTATATGCCAAGCATTAAGGTACTATATAGGTGGTTCCCTACCTGGCTCGGTACCTCTTTTATGAGACCATTGGTCAGGGTAAGACAATGTTGATATGATACATTCTCCATGTGTGGAATTTACTGCACACAGGTTTACTAGGAATCTAGAATAATACAGAATCCATCCAGCGCAGATTGGGTGGTTTGAAAGCTGGCTATTTAGCAGATCTCTCATATAAAAATACTCTTGATGAAGTTTGTATGTGATCCAAATGTTCTGSCAGTGCTTTAAAAAGAAAAAAACAGGAGGAGGATATACAGGTTACTTCTGCAATCCGTGTCATGTCTGTTCAGTTAAAAAGCTTTGGTTTTAATGTAAATCCTCAGAGGTCAGGCAATGCATCAGATAGAGCAAGCGAATAAGAGAGAAGAGAGTCTGGCAACTTTAACAATGTTAAATCCGTGAAGTGTCCCCACCCTCCATGTTTAAGCCTCAGAGCTTGAAGCACCTACACCAGGAAAAAGATTTTCAGTTGTAGAATATGTTTTGTAATAGGAGACAGTGGGTATGACTATGCTTGTTGAATGGACACTTAAAATTGATGTGCCTAACTTGGAAATACAATGTGCCCTTTTAATTATTTATTGGAACAACTCCTGGAATTGTAGAATATTTTCTGTCAATTGAAATCATGAAGATGCTAGATTTTTCTAGTATGTGTGTTGTGGTTCAGGTAAAACATATGCACTTCATGTACAGGATTCATGGCCTGTTATGCAAGAGGTTAGACTAAATCCTTTTAGTACTCCTTTCTAGTTTCAATCAATGAACCTGTGAATAAGGCAACTGACCCTTGCAGTACGGTTGAAATTTGTTTGCACTAGCTTGTTTATTCCTCTCAGTAAATTGATGCCTCTTACCTTGAAGAGCCAGGAGGTGGAATAATCCTACCTCTGTTTCCGGGTGTGTGCTGTTGCCTGAGTACCTACTAGCATCACTACCAGCACCTGTGCTATTAAAGGTGGTTTTGTTCAGTGTCTAAGAAATGTAACGTCCCTCCCTGTTCAGACCTGATAATCAGAATGGCCTGGAGTATTCTGGAGATGCTAGGATGCTCCGCATCAAAGCGTTGAAAAGAAAGAGGTAGGCAGCTTGACAGTTTGGAAGAAGTGTAACATTAAAATGTTGTATTTTTCACTGTTGCTCCAACAGTGATTTTTAAGAAACTGAAAATCTTAATTGGCTTCAGTCAAGTTGAAGACAACTTCAAAAACAGACAGATCTCCAGACTGTCCTCATGGCCTTCAGCTATCCACAGTGTCTGTTTCTAAAAAAGGGTTTTTTTTGAGACAATCAAACTGAAAAATTTGCTTGCTGACTTAAAGTGTGAGGAGACTGGGGAATGTGTAGGTGTGACACAGTATTTTAGAACTATGATATTTATAATGTATCATTTGAACTGTTACAATTTTGTTTTTAGAAGCATCACTTCTTATAATACTTTGTTTCAGTTCCTCCAGCTCTTTTTCCTTATTGCTTTAATGCTTATTTTATTTTAATTTTTTCCTCTTTGAAGCTTATTCTCAGCCAGTGGATAACCATATCACTGCATCTGCCTACTTGGGACAGTCCTTGCCCCCAGCATCACCAGGGCGATATTCACCAATTCCCAAGGGAATGCTTGGAGATGATGAGATTACCAGGTAATGAATAACCTAAGCTACGTGTCAAATCAGTTAACAGGGAAGCTCATAAGATGTGTTTGTGGGCAAAATACTAGTGAATACTATATTTCATTTCAACAAATAAATGCAAATCATTAGTTTCTTAACACTTGTAAACATTGGTGTAAGGCAAAAACTAGATATATTTTTTATATATATAAAAATACATATATACACACACACATATGTATATTCACACACATGACTTATCAATCCAGGAATAGCATTAAAATCAGAGTGCCTTGCCAAAAAGCTCCATGAGTTGACTGAGCTTTTTAGAATGGTAGTATGAGCAGACTAGAGATTATTTCTTATTTTAAAGCCAGCAATGTTTTTTCTTTTATTTTTTTTTTCCCCACAGCAAGGGTTTGAAGGCTAGAGCTCTTAATCCTTTCCCATTAACAGACTATCCATTCCTTCACTGATTCAGTAGATTACATTAATCTTTTATTCATCATTGCTGATAAAGGGAAGTTCTTCTTATTTTGTTACCCTTCTGTTCTGCAACTACAGGGATGTTACACTGCATTTTCAGTACGTTGTTGCTGAATTCTGTGTCACACCATCATCTGATACAGATAATGTCACTCAGTTTCTGAGGCAGGGTCTACCCAGGGTTAAAACATAAGTGGTATAATAAGTTGGAGAATGAATTTTAGTGTATTGGAAGGTGGGAGAGCCTCGGGTATGTCTTTGTAGTTATTCTTAACTTAGGGTTGGGTGGACATATAAGCCAAAGTGATTCTGTTTGCTCATAACATTGCTGAACTTGCGGTTTTATAGCTTTCCTTTAAAGTTACTGTAAAGGGAGGTTTTTTGATTTCTTCTGAAATGCAAGGGCTATTCAGAGAAGGCTTTAGGTGATTTTCTTTAAATTACCTTCCCATCTTCTGCTCCCTCCATCCCAAAAAGAGGTTTAGAAATTTTGAGTAATATTTTAAAAGATACTGTGTATTTGTATTCTCTAACTGCAGCATTTTTGTGTAGTATTAGTGTGATCCGGAGAAGTATACATAGGTTTTCACAACGTCATTTACTTGTAATAAAATAGTACTCTGAAAAGATGAATATAATAGTTGGTAGGGGTTGAAATTTAAGAATTTGACACTAAGTTGATTTAAGAGCTAGTGCAAAAATGGAGTGATTTTTAAAGATCGGACTAGATGATATTTTTTGTTTGTTTTGGAAAAATGCAGCTTCTTAGTTTATCCTATAAATTAATAATTAATGTCTCCAAATACTTAAGAACGTCCATTAATTGTTCTTTAGTGCTCTCTAGTGATTTTTCAAATGCAGTGCACAGTTGCTCTGCTTTATTAGAAATTGTTTCTGAAATCATTTATGTTTTTCTTGTATTGGGTCAAGTAGCAGATTAGTAGATTTTTGGAAGGAGTGTTTCTGCATTAAAAGTTGACTGGCCTTATCTTAACTTGACCAGTATTTCTTCTTWCCTCTCCTCATCCAAGCCAGGAGGGGATCCTATAAAAAGAATGCAACAACTTGGTTTAGATTTAACTTTTTCAATTGTAGTTGCTGCAAATAAATTGCAAATGTATTTGAGAATGCCATAAATTCTGAGTCTTTTTTTTTGAAAGGGCTTATGCATACTTCTTGAATTGTTCTTTGCTATAGTTATTGCTTGACCAACTGCAGTGAAATTAAATCAGTAAGGACGTATTTTTTGTTCTTGGTGTTTCCATTAGAATTTGTTCAAGTTTCAGAAAGGGAAAACAGTATTTTGTTGCTTGCTATTACCATTACATAGCATAAGACTGTGGGCTATACTGAGGCTCTTGAACAATATAGAAAGTGTTAAGTAATGACATTTAGTGCTGAATAGGATTGTAGCATAATAGGAATTTAGAATACATACATATGAATTGTTCAATTCACCTAACAACAAGCAGAATTGAAAGCATACAAATAATAGAAGCTATTATTTGAAAGTCTAAGCTTTGGGGGGGAGGACCGGGGACGGAGGGGGTGGGATACATGACATTGTTGCCTTAAGAAGTATGTAACTTTTGATACCTAAATTTTCAACACTACTACTCTTAGAAGGCTTAGCTTTTTCTAATTGTTTATTTTACTTTTACTCATGACTAGTGACCAAGATTTCGTATTCCTTTCTTTCCTTCAGGGAGCCTAGAAAGGTCGTCCTGCATCGAGGATCAACAGGTCTTGGTTTCAACATTGTTGGAGGAGAAGATGGAGAAGGAATTTTCATCTCTTTCATACTTGCAGGAGGGCCAGCTGACCTGAGTGGAGAGCTTAGGAAAGGAGATCGTATAATTTCTGTAGGATTCCTCACTTCTTTTATTTAAACAACAACAACAGTTTTCCCCTCCCTGGGTATTAGTGCCAGTTAATATGATGTATATGCAAAGAATATAATTAACTGAGCTAAATTTGAGACAATGGAACAGATGATAATGTGCTTCCAAAGTGTCTTTTAGGATTTTAGTCTGCCTCAGTTTCTCATCTGTAACCTGATTAAAATAGCACCTTCCTATCTCAGAGATTTTTTTTTCAGTGAAGACTTTAACTTACCTTAGTCTGGTAGCTGAGCGGTGTGTGYGTCTAAATTGAAAGAATGCAAGCTTCAGAAATAAGCCTTCTAATAAGATGGAAAGAGTTGGTGGTAGTGTCTA
The DNA here is from genome assembly GCA_030449065.1 of Oceanodroma leucorhoa. Taxonomy (NCBI): domain Eukaryota; kingdom Metazoa; phylum Chordata; class Aves; order Procellariiformes; genus Oceanodroma; species Oceanodroma leucorhoa. Next base: position 4,212,259 of record JASVER010000036.1, read on the forward strand.
AAATTGGGTGCTTTACTTCCTAGAGTAACTACTAAACTTCCCTTTAGTCTTAAACAGCTCCATCTCGTACCTGTCTGAGGGCTTTTTCTATATTAGTACTGAAGGTCATAAAGATTTTGTGTGTTTCTTTGTGAAATAATTTATGGAGRATCATTTCTTTGGACGATTACATTGTAATTTGGTAGTTATTTAAGAGGAAAAAATAATTTTTGCTCTGCTGTTACTAAAATGCTGATATTAAGGTTGCATCTTTTAGTTTGAACTATGAAAAATACTTTTGGTCTAAAATGTGACACACGCATTTCTGCTTCACTTTTTTTCTGACACTATTTTTAAATCTGCTGCATTGAAAACAAGGCTAGACAAGTTCATGGAGGGTGTGGTCTGTCACTGGATGTTAAACGTAATGGTCTGTAGGCATGCTTTGGCTAAGGAGGTCCCTGAAGCCCTGTTGTAGAAAGGTGAGGTGAACCATCACAGAAAGTAACATTCTCAGTGTCTCCTTAAAAAGAAAGAAAAAGGTCTTAAACAAGGAGAAAATTAACCTAGCGAATACAAACTCATTAAGTGATATACTATGATGCTTACAGTATTTCTTAACAGAGGGGGGTATATGTGAGAGAGGGTTTATTCACTTTGGTTTTCAGTAAGGATCAGTAATCTTTGTATTAACTAGCTTGTAATGTTGGAAACGGGAAACTCACATGGCATGGAAACTCTGTTCTGTGATGATAAACACGAACTTTTATTTTGATAAAGAGCTTTTTTGTATTACTTGTAGGTAAATGGAGTAGATCTAAAAGCAGCAACCCATGAACAGGCAGCAGCAGCCCTGAAGAATGCAGGCCAAGCAGTAACTATCGTAGCTCAGTACCGTCCAGAAGGTAAGGGTTGCATTATACATTCTGAACTTGGTAGAAATACCACGTTGTTACTTTTGTGTTTCACAATTGTCCTCACCCTTTAATATGGTGGGTTTATTTTCCTTAGTGGTGGGAGGATAAAAGACTAATTCCTTCTCTGTTCTGTTGATTCAGATGACCTAAGGAGACCATCAGGTTTTCATTCCTCTGTTTTATACTGAGCTGGTATTTCTGTTTATCCAGCAATTTCTTCTGGTCCAGATTAAACTGCAACTGATGCTGATTAACCATCGTTGTGGGTTCTGCAGAAGCCAGATAATACTGCCTCATCACAGTACACATACTTGTCCTCTTGTATTTCTACACCACATTTCAAATGCCTTTGTCTATTTGAGACTTTAAAAATTCAATAGTCTAAAATTATATGCTTACCTTGAGTCTGTAAACCCATATATTATTGTTTATATATATAATAAGACATTTTTGATGTCTTACTATGAACTGTGATGATCAACAGATTTCTGCAATTTTGCTAAATTGGATGGCCCATCACTAAATCTTTCCTGCAGTGACTTGTCTGCTTAAACCTTTCCTTTAACAGTACTGGCAAGGGTTAAGCGTAGGTGTTTATCAGGACTGGACATTGAGCAGGACTACTGCCTTCATCTGAAATTTTTAGGTAGCGGATTGCAGCACACTTTTCTTCATTCTTTATTTCTTCTTGTCTGTCATGTTTCTCTTACCCTGTCCTCCCCAAGTCTTTGAAGCTTTAGCTTTCACATTCCTTTCCCCTCCCCTTCCACCTGCATCAAAATCATATATCTCCACTGACCCAGGAATTCTGTCAGTAATAAGGCCAGCTGATTTGTTTGTGTCTAGTTCGTGGTCAAATCCCTGCAGCCAGCCCATGTTGTCAATGCCTGTATTGTCTTGAGAGGGTGTGCATCCTGTTCACATGTTGAATCTGTAGATTGCTCTGTTCCAGGATTCGTTTTCTAGGAGTGCTTGCTCTGAGACTTCTTTTTAGAAACAATAGTAAGGTCAGCATTGGTTCTGGAATATTTGCTTTGGCTTTGTGTCAGAATTGTCAAATATTTCTGTGGATACACATTTGGCCTATCCTCTGCTTAGCTCTTCAGTCTTGTAACAGGTGGGTCAAATTGTTACACCTTCTTGCTCCCTGCATAGGGATCCCTTACCTTAGTGAGAAATAAAACCTGTGCTTTTATTTGCCCATGAGTTGTCCTTTTGAGCATCTGGCCRCTTTTTTGTTCAAAGAGGGCATTCTTGGTCACTGTTTCTTCTGCCAGGAAGATGTGTTGAGATGTAGCTCCTAGTAGCAGAACAAATGTTCCTCTGGTAGACTATATCCCAGGACATAGGCACTTTTTTTTTTCCTTGCCAAAAAATGTATCCAGACTGCATGCAAAAGCAGCAATTTTTCAGTCCTCTCTTTCTGGGATTCAGGCTTTAAAAAGAAAAGAATCCCTTCATGCTCTGAAAGTGGAAACTCTCTTTTCCTTTTAGAATAAGAGAACTAAGCATTTTGGATGRTTCCTGCTCTTTCTGCATTGGAAAGAACAGCTTTCTTCATTACCGCTTGTCCAAGTAGATAACTTACTTTCTTGAAACGTGTATTGAGGTGCTTGACTGACGCGATTTTGAGTCATTGTACAGTGATTTGCCCAGAGCAACATATGCTGCCTCTTAGAAATTTCTCAACGACTGTCACTTGTAGACTTCAAACCTAGAGCTGTACTCATTCCTTCATGAYTACTGAAGCATTCAGAATAAGACTGCATGCAGCTGAGCTGTATTGAGAGTGCAATTCTCAAAGAATTATAGGACCCATTTGAGAGGGTGCRTGTGGGAGGTGTTACTTGAATTATCCTAGTTTATGGGCAGACATTATTCAAATACATTATTCAAATAAAGGATTATTTTTTTTAAGATGTTTGGTCTGCATGACTGTCTTTTTTTCTGAAATAGTGCTTAAAATCTCCATTTGGAGTAAAGGTGTTGGAAGCATGTTAGGGCTTACTCTACCCTTTTGAATTATACCATGAAGGAAAAGTGTAACTAGGAGATTGAGATCCATTGTAGTTTGGAGGCAAAGTATGAATTGACACATGGCCAACCTACCTCAGAGAGCTCAGGTTACTAATGTCTGACTTTATTTGACATCTCTGCTTGCCTTTTTCTTACTCCTCGTAAAAGAGGTTGAACGGAACCCCAGCTGTCAGCTTCTTTCAGGTCTGGTGTGGGACGTAAGTTGGATCAGATACTCACTGGTCATATCTTAGAGATTAGTAAAGAGAATGTTTCCTTGAAGGTTACTGTTGGTTTATTATCATAGGAGAGCAGTCTGTCTGAGATTTGACTTTCCAAATAGAAAATATCATCCATGTGATTGAGTGTACTTGATAAAAGTGCATGTGTTCTTTGATCATCTTCAGATTTCCTAAATTATAGCTGCAGATGGTCGTCTTTTCCCCTCACTTGATTCATTTAAGTTGGAAAATTTTTATATATATATAAATTATCTCTACTTTTTGTTTATGCCATTCAAAAAAAGGTTAACAAGTATTAAAATGAAGAGTTAATAAAATTATTGTTCATCATTGGTGTTTCTCAAATGTATTCATAAAGATGAAGAGCATYAGTTATAACTGCTTGTATTGCATATGTATTTTATTTATATTTATAAATCCAGCAGGATTTTGTAAAAGATGCTGACAGCTAGGACAGATCAAGGAGATTCTAGACATCCATCAGAGCTCATTATAACTGGGTAAATAGATTCAGTATGATGGGAGCATTTGGAAGACACTTGGGACCAGCTCACTTCACTCCCTGTAATTGTATATGACAGTTTGTGTGTTCATAGATGTGGTGGGGAATGCTAATTTATGATTTTACATCCTACCACATTAGCTCTATCAGAAATTCCCCATTTGTCTTTCTCCTCAGATTTCTGGGAAAAGAGGATTTTTGCAAGCAGTTCTCTCATAGAAAAGCCTCAGTAGGCTGTAGAAAAATTAATCTTTGGAAAACCCCTATCATGGAAAGGGTTGAATTTTCCATATCTGTCTCTTCAAATCCAGTTAGACAACATGGCTTACCAAACACTAGTTACTGGACTTGGGGTAGGCTAATATGGCTGAATGATACTGCTTTTATTATATCCAGGCTCAAATTACATAACTGCTGACTTTTTTTCCTTTAAATCTCTGAAATGTTCCTTGGTTATAGAATCGGGTGAAAACAGATGTAATCTCATTCCTAAAAATACCCTTCTGGGCATTCGTTTAGTTTCCAGCAGTGTTCTGTAAATTTGAGAGCTGCCTTACAAAATTTTCCTACTATACTGAATCAAATTACAGCAACCTCCCAGCACTCTTTGGGATAGCTAAAAGCCAAATAGGGAATGTGAAGGTATTCTCCTGTTTACAAAAGTGACTTATGCATCAGGCACCGCTTCTGTACTACACAATTGTAGTCGTTTGACTTCTGCTTTCTCCTTGTAGAGTCCGTGCTTTATCTTGCAACTTACCTACGAGCTATTGTTGTAAAATATTGAGTCACCTATTGGGTTGGACTTGTACATACTTCTGTGGCACATACGCACACGTGTGTGTGTATACAAAATATTCCTAGTTGCAGAGATCACTGGGTTTGAACCTGCTGGAGCTGGATGCTGCAGGAGAGCAGTCCATGGTAGGAGAAGAGCAGAAGTTTGCAAAATGGGAATTATCCTGTAGAAGTGGTGGGGAAGTCAGGACATCATTCTTGTTTTCCTCTTCATTTGGAAGCTTTTCCTTATTTCCCCACTTGTACTACAAATTTCTGTCTCCTTTCAATACATCATTCATTAATAAAAAGGGATTTTGCTTTACCGTGAGTTCCACTGGAAATGAAGTACCATGACCTGCAGCAGTTTCAAAGAAAGTGGTGTTTCTCCAGTACACAAAAACATTTTGATGAGCAATTTTCATTTGTAGAGGTTTCTGTGCCGTTTCATTTTCCTGTTGCTCCCTGGCTCTGCAGAGACACCTCAATGCCACACTGCCGTCTCCTTTCTTTGGGTTTTCTCCAGATTTAGGGTGGCAAGGAAAAATTGTGATATTAGTGTGGGAGAATGAGAGGAAGCTCTAGGCAATTTGGATATATGTGTATCTCCTGGGAGTGGGGATTCGGAGGTGGTCAGAATTCTGATCATGCTACGTAGCGGGGATATAGGAACATGAGAGTCTCAGTGCTTGAAGGGAATGTAGTTGAGGAGAGGAGCAGCAAGGGGGAAGTATAGGACTGTCCAGAGGTGTACRGCCCTTGGAGGGCTCTCCCCTCATTTCATATTGACATTTCCATTGTTATGTCCATTCAAATTAAAAGGTCATCTGAAACATTCTTATGTGTTTTGAGGATGACATAATAATAGTGTTACCTCAAAATTCAGAATTTCTGGAAGGTTAGATTTTGCCTTTCTGAAAAGGTATGAGGTACCAGTAAGCTACCATAACTGTATTATAGCTTGAGTGCATTTAAGTGTTTAAAAATAAGAAAAATGGCTAAAGAAATACATSAAAAATATGAAAATATATTTGGTTGAAGTTGGATAGAGAATAATTTTGTGGATTAAACATTTTTTGTTTCTCAGGGATCCACCTGACATACAAAAAAAAAATTATAATTTTAACTAGTACAGCAGTCTTTTTTCATGTGAGTTATCAGCTGCCTATTATTTAGAATTTAGAATCTACATTGGTCTCTCTTTGTAATCCAGCTGATCAAGTCCATCTCTATATATCCATTTCTTTTCTGAAAGAGCAGTAAGATGGTTACATGATCAGATTAGCTGCATGTTCTTAGGTGATTGGGTGGATCAGTGTAAGATTAGGAGAAGGTGGAGCCAAAACCTCAAGAGAAGATTTTAAGGTATTTTTTGTAAAACCTCTGCTTCTGAACTCATATTGTTCATATAGGTGGTTAACACACATTTTTCTTTCAGCTTTATTAAAGGAAATAAGTGGTTATCCATTGCAAAATGTATTCAAGATTCATAGTTCAATTAAAACGCCTCATACTTTGTTAGCCAGATTTTTAGGTGTATTTTAATGTATTATTTTTGTTTTGCAGCAATGTATTAATCTGCTGAAAATAAGATTCAAGTATGACAGCTCTGTATTTTTCTTTCTCTCCTGTCTGTAAAACAAATGAGTCGGGAAAAAAAAAAGGGGGGGGGCGGGGAAGCTTTGTTAGAGCTTACCTTTCAATGGCCAGTATTTGGCCAATTCTTCTGTTTGTGACACTTCATCTATGCACTGTTTTCTAGTGGAATTTAAAACAGAATAACTAAGCTCTGGGAAATGAAAGCACTTTCATGTGTATAAGCTAAGATTATTTTCAGAGCATTTGTCTTGAAATACATTGTAAATCTTCTATTTGTAGAAGTCCAGCTGGAGTAGCACAAAGCCAATAATGCTTTTGCAAAACTTAGTTTTCAGTATTTGTTTTGTATCAAGAGGATGAGCCGCCCTTGCTTTCTAGCTGTGAACATGAATTGTCTTAACCAAAGGTGGTTTAAAAGATCAGTACATCCCAATTTCATAAAATGAAAAATTCTTAAAAAAATAATTTAAAAAAAAAGTTTACCCTGTTTTGGACTATGTGGTCTCTAGTCTTCCAAACTTTTGTTCCTGCTTGTTTTGTACCTGGTTCCACTCATTTGCAAGTAATCCAGATTAGTCAATTAAAGTATCTTTAAGATCGGGCCCATTAAGATTAGAAGAAGGATTCTGCTATATATAGTCCTGATAGACGCTATAAGGCGGCTTACACATGTTTTAATCCTTTAAAACCTCACTGCTGCTCTTTGATATAATAAATAAAATTGTTTGTCTGTCTTTAAGAACAGTTTAGCCTTTTAGAAGTTGTGAATGCGTCGTAAACCTTCAACAGCATTTTTGGTGAATTCACTTCAGCAGTGACTGGACCTAGTCTCTTTCTGAGTTTTGCAGGCTCTGCGGGTGGTGTTCTTAACTAAATACAAATKCAAGTTTTCTAATCTATTTTGAAGTTCTGTAGCCTAGTCTTCCAAGTGATTAATGAGGTACAAGCTCATTACACATTAGAGCACATGAAAGCCACCAATAGCATGTGGAATGCATTGTGGTCTCTCTCAGGTCATGTTAATATAAAATGACAAGCACTGAAGCAAAGTAATATCTCCTCAAAAATGATTTATGATGTTTTTATTGTGATCCATACATTTTAATAGATAACCTCTTTGCTAGTATTTTTGGGTGGTTGTACTAAATATGCTGTACTCCAGGACAACCTCCTCTACAAACTGAAATTTATACTGCGGTCTGTAACAAGAAAAGGTGTGCAAAACATGAATGGTACCTATGAATTTATCAAATACCGGTATAGATAATCAAGGGATGGTAGTAGTACATGGCTAGAACTCATAAATACAACTTCAGTCATCTATGTGCTGTGGCAGTCCTGCTTCACAAGCTTAGAATTGAAAACAAATGGAAGGTTGATACAAGATTAGTGTGGTGGTGGCCATCCTAACTTACTACCAGGCTCCATTTCTCCGTTTGTTTGGAGGCACCATGAAAAGGAAAATTGAGTATTCTGAGAGTGGAGAAAAGAATATAAATCAGTAGTTATATAAAATTGTCAGCACAAGAGTCCTGCTTTGACAGATCCAATGGGTCCTGCTAAAGGAGGGCTTTCCACAGACAGATGGGAAGAGGGAAGCAAGGGGCATACTTGTGAACTTTTTCAGCTCTTCATGGGTTCAGTATCTGTAAGAATCTCRGCTTCTCAGTGCTGTACTGCCATCTGTTCCCTGTACACACATCCATGCTTCCATGAGTTGCTTTTCCTTCTGTGCTGTTTGCTGAATTTTTCATCCCTTGTCGCAGTCTTCTGTTCTTTTGCCCCATTTGCTAGAACGTGTGTTCCACACCAAAATAATTTTCACTGCGGCCTCTTTTTTTCTCTTYCCCTGCCTGTATAGTCTATTCACCATGTATCTGTGTTTATCTCACTGTCCTCTTGTTGCCCACCAGATAGGCAGTCCAGGAGAGTTTCACTGCTCAGACCCTTTCTCTGAAGTTTTGATTTCTGTTAATGTAAACATTGACATTGAAAACATAACAGTTTTCTAGGTAAAATCAGTTTAGGAGCTCAGGAGCAGAGGACTCTTCCAAGATTTCCTAATCTTCCCCCCCTCCCCCCCAGCCCCCACTCCTTTTTGTTCGTTGCTGTGCAATATGTGCAGACATGRAATAGAGCAGATTTATTCTAGTCTTGCACCATCTGCTTATCCAGTATAATTTTGAAATTTAAACTTGAGTCCAGATGTATCCATCCAATGTTCTTAACAACTGATTATGTGTAAACCAGAGTAGGCTTTGGGTTTTTTTTCTTTGGTGAGGTACTGTTGGATAAATGCCATGAATTAAAGCAGCAGATGCGTGTGCTTCCTCAAGCTTGATATGATGATAGCAGGTACTATTGGGTCCCTGCCCCTAAACTTATTGGAAACTTAGAGAAAATTCTAGCCAAGAAGAGATACTGTTATTCTTATATTCTTATTTTATTGCATTTCATCAGCAGCTTTCCTCAAATTCGGAACATTAGAAGAGATCCTGAAGTCCCATTTACTGCTGTTGCATATACATGAGGTTTCAGACCCTGGTCAAATTCTTACCTGAAAGGATTGAGGGTTTGGATTGTGTGGTTTTGTTSTGTTTTTTAATTTCATTTGGGGGTGTGTTTCTTGTGCCACCATAGTTCTTATTAAAATACTATTTCAGAATCTCAATGTTTTGATGGCTGTGGAAGTTGGAAGCATATCTGTAGAAGTAGTTCCTATGACCAGCCTACTCCATTTGGGTTAAAGTCAGTTTTGCTTTTTCATTTAAATAGCTTATGTCCTTTCTGTTTGATTACCCTGATCATGTTTGACCAGAGATCAATCATATTCCTTCTCAGCCAAGCTCTTAATTTCCTCTTAACCAGGAAAGCAGTGTGTCCTTTTTATCTTGTTCACTGTGCCTGTTCCAGTTCCAAATTTCTGGCATGTTGAAGGGGCAAAATCAAACTTTAGAAAAAAGCTTTATATTTATATGTGCATTGTATGGCTTTGTCACACTTAGCTATATGGAAATTTATTGTGCTGTTCACTGTGATTTAGGGGAAAAAATAAGATCAATTTTGTCATACACTTTATATGTAATGATATGCATACCCCATAAGAAAGAGTGGAATTGTAAAGAAAACAGTTCTCTAGCATTTGGGAGAATTTAGTGATGATAAGCTGAATGAAATAGGTAATTTAAACACACAATGAAATTCTGTAAACATTGAAAATATTGGAGGATGGGAGAGTACTTGAAGGGAAGGTATCACTCTGTGCTTGCCTAGTTCTCATCCCTAAATACTTGCTGTCTCGTCAGTGTGAGAGACAAGTGTTAAGCTAAGATCGTGCTTTTGGTTTTATCCGGTACTTCTGCTTTTATGTTATTTTAGCTAAGGGGTTTCTTACAGTCATCTCTGTTTGGTATACCCATTATATGAAGTCTTTCATTAGTGTAAATTCAATGCTACTTCTCTGTAATTTGTTTGCCCCTTTTTTTTTGTATTTAATTAGTAGTAACGTATTACTGCAGTGATTGATTAAAAACATAGAGGCGTGTAGGTAGTTTTCTGGTGCTTCTGTGATCAAATAAAGTTACATTTTGTATGGGTCGCATTTGATACACACACATCTAGATAAGAGTCTCCAGTCTTGCTGGCAGCTGTTAGGCTATTGATGTTCCCCCCTTGTAGAGAATGTAAAATGGAGCAACTGTGGACAGTCTTCTGACTGCTATCCTGCAATTACTTTTCTATGTTTCATAAACTACCAGATGGCATCAGTTTATTAAGAGATTGAAGGTGCTAAAGACAGTTGATATCCAACTCTTCTTAATCGTAGAGATAGAAATGTAACCACTCCTAGACATATCAGCAGAGCTCACACTTTGCTTTATAATGCCGAAGTTGAACCAAGCCTAATTAGTCAACAGGGGATGGGTGCTGATCCTTGGGGTACCAAACTGATACTGCTTTTCTGATGCTATCAAGAGTCCTGCTGTAGTCTTATTTTCTGTCTCCAGCATTAGTTTCAGTACCACTGTATCTAATACCAAGCTTGCTTTCTTAAAAATAAAAATCCTGTCTACTTTTCAGCTCCAAACCTGATGATTTTGAGATTTCTATCCATCCTGTTCCTCCCAAAACCTTCGGTAAGAGGAATATAACTCAAATGTTTAGCTTGCTCTACATCAAAGGAGCTCACCAGATTCCATCTGCACAGAGAGTTTAAGCTTTTCCTAAATATGACATCTCTTGGCACCCTTCCTTTTGAACATAGAGCCTTCTCAGTCCCAGCCCATTAGTTTCCTATTTTTCTTTATTGGTATGGCAGGAGCCTCTATGTAGAAATGATTCTCCTTCTTATGCCTACAGATGTCCCTGTCACTCATTCAGCACTTACTTCCCAAGAGTTCTGATGAGAAAAATTAAATTACTCCATAAAACTTCAAGACCAGCAACCTGAAGATGATATATAGGATAAAGTAGAGTTAAGCGATAGTAAGGAATAGCCTCCCCTGTTAATTCTCTTATATACTACATGCTACATAGGAGGAAATCTGATTCTTCCAACAGATGACACGATACTTTAACAGAAATTTGTAGTCTTTTCCAGTAGCTATTGCAATGAACTGCAGATATTTTTCTGTACTGAACAGGCTATAGCACAAGAAAATGCTTGGATTATCTGGACTTTTCCATGCTCACTTTCCTTTYACACAGGGGGCATAAAAATCTCTTATGTCAGAAATCTCAGCTACCATTCTTCTAGCATGTTTGAAGTTTGAGCTTTAATCTTCCAAAACACCCAAGAAGCAGGTGATAGGCTTAAAGGATAATTTCTCAGGTATAAATGAGTAAAATGAGGTGACTTACCCAAGGCCATGCAGTGCAGCAGTAGCATAGCAGGACTAGACTATTCTCTCCCTGCATCTGGATCTTTCCCTTAAGGGATATTACTTTCTAAAAAATGTCTTTTTCTCACGTTCCTCTTAGGTTACCATCCTGTCATCTTAAATTCTTTTGCTATTAGTGATAGCATTGGTAGTGGTGGAAATAATGTTTTTGTTTCTCTTGTCAAACAACCTCATCAGTCTGAGTTACTGCTGGTAAATTATTTGATCTAGACTTCATTTGTAAAAAGGCACTTGATGCTGTTTTAAAAACTAAGATGCTATCTTAAAAACTACTAGCTTTTGGTTTGAAAGGGCAAAAATCAGGGTTATTTAAGAGACTGTTCATGTTGTCATAATCTGGATAGGATTAATTATAGTTGCTATGGCTAGAGCATCAGATTTATAGTTTCCTTGATGAATGAGGTGATATATCAGAAACTGGTTCACAGAATATTCTTCTGTAATTTAGTATTTTTTTCTTCCTCTTTGGTTAGTCTGTAAGCCGTGGTGCTCGCTGCCTGATAAGTGTGTGGGGAGAAAATGCTACAGAATGTAATATGATAAATCGTTCATGGTATTTAGATGACTGTTGAAGGAACCTTAGTGTAGAGACTTCCTCAAGACTTTTGCATTTTAGAGCCCTCTTTATCAATCTTGCATTGCCTGAGTAAATTTGACACCTGCAGGGAATGAGGGTGCAGCTAGGAAGAGCAACGCATTACCCAGTCCAGCAGCTGCTTGCGGCTCACACCCTGGCTCTCCCAGTATTGACTTGTTATAATCTGGCATCACGTGGTCTCCTGGCGAAGGTGGTGGCTGCAGAACGTTTCCTTTAACTAGAAAGGTTTTACAAGTGGATCTGTTGATCCTGAAGTCCAAACTATTCAACTGAAGGAAAAACTTACTTGTTTTGAGTTCATATTTTATGCTGACAGCATGTAAGTACCTCGCTTCAGGAAATGTTTGTCCTGAAGAAGCTATTACTATTTTACTGCCTGCCTTTGTATCTAAAATCAAATGCATTTAGCTCAGTTTTATTAGTACACAGTGCTGCTTAAGAACACAATCCATTTTTCCGGGATTAACATTGTACATAATTCTGTAGAGGGAGTTTGAATCTCTAATGCCGTTTACAAGTGGATCGGGATTCATGCCAGAATTCTGGATTTTTTTTTTTTTTTTCCTTTCCTGAGCTCCCATGGGAACATTGTCTTATTCAGAAAACGTTTTTCATATTTCCCACCTTGTAGTGCTAAATTCTTTTATCTAATTGAAGTCCAGTAATTTTAAAGTATCTGTTCAATATAGTTTTCAAACACTTTTCATTCTCATTTCTTAACATCTAACGTGTAAAATATATAGTTCTTGATTATAAACATATGTATTTCAGGTGTATGTTCTTAAGTTTTCTTTTTGTCATGGGCTAAAACTTACCTGTATCAGTCTTTGTGTTACTATAAAAATGATAATTGTTAATAGAAATGCCTGTTTTACTTAGGGAAAAAAATAGTTACTGTGAACTATAGATTCAAACCATGAAATTTTTAAGTATAATGGATATTTGCTTCTGTTTATTTGCTTTGCCTAATGACAGTTACTTCAAATTTTATTTCAGTTAATATTGATAAATGTAAAACTTCACATAGCTTTTAATTACAATACATAGTGCTTGATAAAAATGTTGTGATTTGAGAGGTTTTTTTCTTGTATTAAAAAAGCTGTAACAAATGCTTATTCTCTGAGATTTTCAGCCTTTTTTGTGAGTAATTTAATTGCTGAAGTTCAGAGGAGATTAATTGCAGTGCCTCCCTTTCTTACAGAATACAGTCGTTTTGAAGCTAAAATACATGATTTACGGGAACAGATGATGAACAGTAGCATTAGTTCAGGATCAGGATCTTTGCGAACCAGCCAGAAGAGATCCCTATATGTCAGGTAATCATCTTTTCATGTTATTGCTAGTGTGTTTTTCTGCTTTTCTGTAGGCTTAGTATTTCTGTATTTGCATTTTTATGCAACTATTTACTCATTATTGAACTTAACAAATTTATATTTATATGCAAAATATATTAAAAATAAAGCTTAATTTAGATCAATTAATGTAATATAGGTGAAAAAGATATACTAGCCCTGAGAACCCTGTATGAACTTTGAAGAGTGGTGCTATTACTTGCTTTTTGTCCTGTCTCTGAGAGATGATAATCCTCCAGCAAAAACATATATTTACTCTTTAAGTCCATGTACATGAAGTCTTAAGAACTTGCTTCGTTTAGTTTGTGTTTTTTGTGACAGTAGTCTTCATATTCTCCCTTGTTCAGTTCTTGAGTTCAAATTTATAGTCTCCCTTTACTTAAACTTTGACAGATTTCCATCTTATTTTCTTCAGCTCACTTTAGTTGTATTCTCAGCTTGCGTTAAGAAATCTTATTTCTATATCTAATAGCATTTTGTTCTAGAATATTTTCCATGGTAACTAAGAGAGCAAATGTATCAAAGCAAATGAACTGAATATTCTTCATTAATTTATTCATATAGAAATAAACATAAAGGAGGCTAAAAGGAAGTGGAGATATAAAAGAGCATGAAGCAGTTAAGAAGATAGGTGGTTTCACTAGGAAATTGTGGCAAGGTGCAGCTCATTAATGTGCCAACTAACTCCTACATCAGTTGTTATATACTGATAAAGCATAACATTTCAAGTATGGAATGTGGGTAAAAGGATTGCGTTTTTAAAAATAAATTGATTTTTGAGTTCCCCAAACCAGCTCATCTCTGGATTGAATAAGGGCCMGCAGTAGCCTCTTGGCAGGGGCCAGAACATTTTAGTAGAGCAGGTAAGACTTCAGTAGTGCTGGTGCTTGGGTTTAACTTGGTTTAAAATGTTGTAGGACCTCGCTGGCTTACCTGCTAAAATCTTAGGCTCAGGTGCTATTGACTTTTCCCATCTGAAGCAGAAACTGTTTTGTTCATGGTGCTGTATCTGTTGAGCTATGGGAAAGGAAGCAAGTCTTACACAAGGCAGTTACCTGGGTAATTGCATCTGTGCTCAGAAAAGTCTCAGTCCTTTGCAACCTATTTCTGAAGGCTTTGAAGCAAATGTAGCAAATTACTCATACAGGGCTTCTGGTTAGGTTGACTACAGCATGTAGCCTTAATGTTTTGACCTATTATTTTAGTAGCTTTATGTGGATTTTGTTTTTGCACAGCTGATCTTGTTCTTTTTTTTTTTGTACTTTGTCCCCCTTAAATACTTTTGGGCGTCAAAATTTAAATCTCTAAGGATAAATGCCTTAAATACTAAGGATAAGTGCTTGATATCATAGTTATCCATGTCTTAGAATTTCCACAGGTAGRTGTACATATGGATACTGTGGTAAGATCTCCTTCCTTTCCATAATCCTAAGATTTATCGCTTTAGCCCTCATCATATAACTAAGCCTAAACAATTCTAAGTGCTTTTATTTTGCTTGGTTAGCTATAGCCTGATGAGGTTCTAAACCGCTTATGCTCATGTTCACACATTGGTCTGGTATTTTAAGCCACTGACAAGCATTTTGTGTTTATGTAGCTTTTATTCCGCCGATGGAAGTTATCTGTAAATGATTGAGGTTGAGCTTTTGACTTTGCCAGCTGCTGCAGAAAATGCAGGCTTCTCCAGGTTGCTGGCAGAAACCTCATGGTGATTCCCTTTACCGAGTCTCAAAAACTTTCCTTGAAATCAGCTTTGCTATAAGTCAGAACAAAAATATAAAATGCAAAAATTCCTCAGGAAAAGTACTTTTCTACCCACATCTCTAACAGAGGGTGCTGCTAGGGCTTTTGAGATCTACTCTTGTCTTCACACCAAAAGATGCCAAAGACTGGTAGGCAACTTGGTATACACAGGATGGGTTCACATCTGTTCTGTCTGGTTTCTGATGTAATTTTGACCTCACTGAAGTAAGTTTTATGAATCTTTTCACATATTGCTAGATACTGACAGAACATGTTAGTTATCCAGCTTATTCCTTATTGTAAGTCACTCTGTACTTTTAATCATTTGAATATCATTCTGTACTTTTAATTGTACCAATTCAAAGCCAATTTTAGTAGCTGAAGCTATAATTTTTTCTGCAATATTTGGTTTTGGATTTGTCTTAAAGGATTCCAGTTACATAACGTAATGTTGAATTGAATGGTAAATCCAACAGTAAAACATTTATAGGCATTCAACTGCAATTGTAGAAAACTTACCAAATAAAAGTACTCTAAAAATAATMTCTGGTGATTTCCCAAAATCATGGTAACAAAATAGCAAATAAAATCAGATACATCATTGTGTCCCCATAACTGAAACTTCTGTAYGAATAGTCTGCCTGTAAACAGCATTTTGGGGGTATTATGTAATATTAAGGAAAAGACAATTGTGTTTGCTTGAAAATTCAATTTGAAGTAAAATGGCAGATTTTTCTTCTTAATTGTATGTATATCAATATATGATGAATAGCAATATAACAAGAACAGTCCTTGGAGGGCAATACAAATATAGCAATTCAGCGGCAGCTAACTCTTCATTGCATATCTAATTCTCTCTCTCCCCCCTGCCCGCTCCCTGCACCCGACTAATTAGGATGTACTGATTTAATGGCCTTCTCTTATTTTTGCTTTATATTTCTTTTGATCTTTTTTCTAAGAGGAGAGAAATTCTCTCATAGAATGTTTCTGGTTTTGCATCTGAAACACACGTATATGCTCTCCTCCTTCATCTGCAGATTCAAAAAGCACATGTTGAAGAAGTGAGATACTTTCATGGTGTCAAGTTTCTGTGATAACATGTTGACAGGGAGTAAATTTGTTCCATATTTTATCTCATCTTGTATGCCAAATCTCAGTCTGTGCAATGTGTGTAGAATTCAAAATCGAGAATTACTTTTACCTCTCTGCGTTTTTCTGACCAGCAGGATACAAATTCAAACAGTGGTGCCGATTCCTGCTTGGATTAGAGCAGAAAAAGGTTACATTTCCAAGTGGAAGAAACTTTACAGTTTTGAAATCATAGGGAAATTTTAACTAAATCCATTGAAAAATAGGATCTGACATTAGCACCAGGCCTGAAAAGTTTACTTGCCTGCAGGAGGAGCTTAATTGGGCATCCCTATGTTATTCTGATAGTTGAAACATCTAGTTTCAAACGCTTTCCCAAAAACTCAGGGGGAAGAAGAGAACCTCTTTTATAAGCTGACCTTCATTCATTCTGAAGTGGTAAGATTAATTCATGTTTCATGAAATAAGGCACGGAGACGCTTTTGCTGCAGGAATTCCTGATTGCTTTGTTCAGCAGGAATACCCTAAAAGAAGCAATGCTTCAGTAAAACTTGATCAACAGCCTGTGATATTGAAAGTAATGWGTGTGGCCAGGTAAAAAGACATTCTGGAAAATTTGGCACTGTTAACACGGCCATTAAATTTTKGGTTTTGAAGCAGAAACACTAATGAAACATGCAGCTTAACTTCAGTTTCTGTAGGCTTGTAAGTGAAGGAAACAGGTTACCATTTTCATGCTGTTTAGTTGCTGAGTAATACGAGGTAAAATAAAAGGGAGGACTGGGTGCTTTCTCTGTAAAATAATTTTTATGACTCATTTAAATAGAACTTCAGAGTAAATATCATGGGACTGCATTCAAAGCAGTAGTTGATCAGGAATACCAAATTTCTTTTTAAGTAAGTTAGTGTTTATAACTTACACTAAATAAGTGTATACATGGTATTGTTAATCTGTACTAAAAGTCTCCATACAGGGAGTTAATAAAAAAGTCCATAGATAAATATGTCATCTTGGCTGTGAAATGCGTTCTCGTTTGATGAGTTACCAGGCATACAGGAAAAGCCATATTAATCAGTTGGAATTGAAAGAGATTTTTGTTAATTCTGTTTGCTTTTTGGCTCATTTATTTGATGGTTACTAGTTCCTGGTGTTCCTATAAATTTTATCTGCATAGTTTTGTCACTGCTGTGTTGAGACTTTATTATAAAACCATCTTTATCGGCTTTTACTTTTTTCCCCAATAAAATTATTTTTGTTAAAGTGACCTCACCAGAGGAAAAGTATTTGATGAAACTGCCTTTCATTGTGCAAAAACTATTCAGTGTAACCATTTGTCTAGTTTGAAGAGCACTTGTTGATAATGTGTGTTTTTATCGATTTGTGCTTCCATTTCACTCTTGTATATTTTTTTTTCTCATACAGTCAACACGTATTAATGCTGTTAGGCCCAGCTCACTGCTCATATTAGTTTATATTCAAACTAAAACTTAAAAGTAGTGCTGGTAGAAATCATTGCTTGAATGTTAACAAGAATTCTCAGGAAATAAATTTCATGATTGCATTTAATTAATTCAGTGAAAATTTAAACAACTTGAATCTGCATTAAAAGTACATAACGGATTATGTGCAGTTTATTTTGAGATATGGAATGATACTTGTCCACAGTGCTTCTTAAACAAATCTGGAGGAATAACTACTAGGTGTATAATTTTCTCACCTGTAGTATTTGGACTATTTCACAGAAAATAAGAATTCTGATTTTTTTAAAAAGAATCTGGATATCTCAGCTATTACAAATATTTATTATTTTSTTTGCAGAAGCAAAATTGAACAAACATTTGTATTTGCTCTGAACAGAGATAAAAGTACAAGTTTTRCACACAAAGTAATGTTACGGAATTAAGCTGAAAGATATTATAGTGGAGGATGCACTACTGAAGGAAGGTGATATTTCAATTTTCAAGCACTTTCAAAATTTAAAGCCTAAATTTTATTAAAAATTTTACAAATTACAAGTATTGCACATTTAAATATAGGGCTTTGTGTATCATGAGAGTAAATATTTCAAAGCCATTTTAAAATGTCTGTCTTGTTCTAGACTTTTTAGAAAATATTTATTAAAACCTTTATCTTATTATGAAAAGTTCTTGATATTTTTTATGGCCCCAAAAAGGCATGGTGTCTCAACCAACTCTGATTTTGCAGTAGACCTTATGCTAAAGATGAATTGGTCTGATGTTGAATTTTTTCCCTGTAAGCAATTTAAGATTAGTTCTGCGTAAGTACAGTCCAAACCCAAAGAAATACACTCTGTGCTTTAGAAAGGCAAAATTCACAAAGCTAAAATACGTTTTGGAGCAAACAGTTGTGACTTACAGGTACGTAACATGGGTTAAAAAATTTCAGACACATTAAAAATCTAGCAGAAAAAGGTACATAAGACTAGTGTTTGGGAAGAAGAAACTAACTGAATTTGGGCMAGGAAAAGGACACTATTTTAAATCATCACATTGTAATCTATTGTTTCCTAAGGTTGAGATGGGTTTGGTATCAAGTCTCTAAATGGAGATAGGGTATCGTTTAGAAAGTGCGTCACTGACAAACTTACGAGCTTGCAGATGAAATAAATTTGAGGATTTTTTGGACCGTGTCATACAGGCACTTCTCACTTATATAGGTGAGCTTCATACACCTTTTTCAAAAGTAAAATAAGAGTCCTTTATAAGGCATAATCTTAGGAGTATCTCTTACAGTTTGGTAAGAGGCTCCTGTCATCATTCATTTCCACATCCTCACTGAACCCTCGATTGTGCTGGGAGAAACATACTGCAAGTCTCTTCAGTTGCTCAGGGAACCAATCCAGATATAAAATGATCCAACAGGGAGGAAAAGAAATAATTTTAACCCAAATCAGTTCCACAGTATGGTGYACCATGTGCCTTTCCAGACAATTGTGCTTTCATAAGTAAGAAGGGGGAAGGAATCAGTACAAAGCAGGCACGAATGTGGGTATGGATAATAGTGGACTTGCATAAACCAGCCTTGGTGGCAAAGGGAATGTTAATAAACTGTAGCCACGCAGCTGGTGTTCAGATATTGCTAGTGCCTATTATTTGAAAACAGGCTTACCTTAGAAAAAAGGATGAGGTTCTCTTGAAATGGTTGGGAATTTTCCAAAAGAATGCACATAAAGTTCTTTGCCTTCAGGTACTAAAGTAGAAGAGTTGTGTTCAGATCGTATCAGATAATATTTCTAAGCTTTTTTTTTTTTCTGCCACCCTGTGAGCAAGATATCAACTTTTACTTTAAAGACAGTAATTTTTATTTAATAAAATAATTCCAGTTTGTAACTTGATATAAAACAACGTACATTACAGAACTTTGGACAGTGCTCTATGCTTCAAATACTTGCCTTTTTTTTTCCTTAGGCTGACATGTAACTTGCTCTGTGCAAAGTACTTATTGAATTGCAGGAGGCATCTTCCGTGGACCCTATGCAAAGTACTAGAGTACTACTCTGGACAAAGTTTGTTCTCATTCATTAAAACTTYTAAGTGTGTGTAAATACTATACTATATATTGTCAGTGTGTGTGTATATATATAAGAGAGAGAGAAAATGCATTCAGCATTCTTGTTTTAAGCAACTGTCAGAATGATGCAGTTGTTTGTGAATAACACAGGCAGCTTCATATTTTGTGCTATTCATGCTCCCCTGTTTTTTTTTCTTGCTTTTTCTATGTTTATTATTTTCTTTTCAATGTAGAGCTCTTTTTGATTATGACAAGACTAAAGATAGCGGTCTTCCAAGTCAAGGATTGAACTTCAAATTTGGCGATATTCTCCATGTCATTAATGCATCTGATGATGAATGGTGGCAAGCACGGCAGGTAACTCCAGATGGAGAAAGTGATGAAATTGGAGTTATCCCAAGCAAACGCAGGTATGTCATGATGTTTTATTGACTTTGAGGTGTCTGCTGTTAAATGTCTGATATGATTAATACATATATTGCATATGCTTTGCTCTTTGTTGTTAATTCTGTACCACATCAGCCACTTGGTTTTGTGGGGTTKTTTGKTTTGGTTTGGTTTGGGGGTTTTTTGTTTGKTTGGTTTTGTTTTGTTTTTTGTTTTAAATAATCTGTAGTGGGATTTTGACTGACTCAATGGGAAGTTTGTTAAAATCCTGTTTAGGCTTAGGAGTTGCGTGCTGAAGTTGATAAAGGTGATCCAAGTCCATTTCTCTGTTCTCACTGTAAGCAAGTTATGGGTTTAATAACATTACACCATTTACGTACTAAAAGGTGCAAAGTAAATTTTGTTCAAATCATGACACTATCATGAATTCTTTCTACCCAAAAGCTGGGAAACTGGAAAGTCTTTCTTTGGTGGCCAAAGTAAACAGAGACAAGATGTTTGCTGGCATATCAGAGACCCAAATAAGAAATTAGATGCTCTGAATCTTAGTGTCTGCTGTTGACTGGTAATTGAGGCTGTTCACTTATTGTGACATGCTTTTTCTTTTTGCCCCCCAATTTATTGAGCCTGTATAATCATGAAATACTCCAATACCCTCAACAACTCATCACTTGAGAAATAATACCCTACTTTTCCAATACAGTCTGCCACTGGCAGGCTGCCATTTTCTGAAGGTGTCATCACCAATAAAAATCTGTACTACAAAAGTTACACCTATATGCTTACACTGTAACAAGTAGTAACTTGAAGTTCTGGAATTTTGCTGATTTAACTATTTGTGTATGCTTTTGTGGTAGAGTTGAGAAGAAAGAACGAGCCCGTTTAAAGACAGTGAAATTCAATTCCAAAACGAGAGGAGATAAAGGGGTGAGTTMATGAAGTACTAATTACACCTGGCATTGTGAATGGTAACATTTTTCAGTGGTTTATCTATGCAGACTCAGTTTCAGTTTTTACTGAAAAGATCAAATTCTGTCAAATAGAAATAATTCTGAGCACCAAAGCTAACTTTAGTAGAAAACCATTGCAAAAACACTGCAAAATTGTTTGAAGAATTAGCTTAGAAATATATATTATYGTTAATACTGTAATGTAATAGGAATTGTAGATACTAATCAAGTATTGAATAGTGTCATTTCTAACAGCTCTGCAAGTGCTGTTTATAAAGCAGTATAGTCCTTTAGTATGGACTATACTCCTGGACTCCTTTTTTGGGGGGAAGGGCTTACTACCAATTTTCAGAAAAAGTAATATGTTCCTGTCTTTAAAGTTTTTTTTCATGCATAGAGAAAACAAGGAAGTAGAGCTCAACAGGGTCCCTATGATAAAAAGAGGTTTTACAATGTACACAGTTACGCAGACAGCATAAAGTAACTTCTTTGTTACAACTATGGAAGCTKTAAAGAATTTCATGCAAGGGCATAGGGCAACAAAAACTCAAGGCTAGCGCCATTGCTGACCAGAATCAATCTCCATCTCACAGCTGTCTTTTCTCACCACCACACTCTGTTGGCACAAATATTGATGTGGCTGTGCTCAAATCATGTAAAATAACCAATGCAGATGAAAAATAACCCAATCCAAAAGAAATCCTGGTTTTAATTTTAGTCAGTCCCTTGGTGCAGTTCACTGCACAATATGCAATCCCTGTCCCAGTACACGTGATGGGAATGAGTGGTGAGAAAGCAGGGTAGCAACTTAAGTAGTAATAGGAATGTTTGTAGCCAAAATTATAGCAATTTCGTAATGGTAAAGCAGGCAATTTTTTTTTTTTTTTTGAGGGTGAGGCTTTTTTGCAATGTTTTGGTTGTTTTGAAATTTGAGAAACAATTTCACAACCTTACGATTTCTACCAATAATATATAACTAGTAATTTCAAGACTTAGGTATATGCATTTTAGATGTAAAAGCCTTCTTAAGTAATAATATATTACCATTTTTTAAAATCTGAAACATACTTTAAGCTCCCAAGGAAGCTTTCTTAAATAGTGATTATTTTTTTGATAGCACTAGTGCTGTAACGTTAGTCAGTCATTATTGTGGATCCCAAAGATTCCTTTTAGTCATTTATTTCAGTTACAATGTTTTCATAACTTCAAAAATCACATATGTAAAGTATTAAAGCTTTAATACTTTATCCTGATAGTGTAGGACTTTATACTTTAAAGACTGTCAAATCCATACATACATCCCTCTGCTACATTGCAAAGGTTTCAGTTTAGTTTATTAATGAAGAAAATGTCATGGTTGTTTCTATAAGTATTTGTTTAAAAGGAAATAAATATCTCTAGTTACTTTCTGATGAACAATTATGGTACTGCCTTGAGGATTATTTGCAGGTTTTTTCTGTTTTGGTACRTTCATATTCTGGTATTGGAGTAAAATGTTATCAACTGATGTGGTAATTTTTAACATGATCATTTTTGTAATTTGAGTTCACTTTTTAGAAGTCACATAAAGAAAATGGCTTAAATACTTTAGATTATTTTAATTTTACATTAAGTAATTTTTTAAATGTTACCATGTTACTTGAAAGATAATTGCATGGTTTTGTAGTTTGTCTACCAATAAACTACAAACAATTAATTACGTACTTGAAGTAGCATTTTGACAATAGCAGAGTTAGTGCACAGTCACTGTGTACTAGCATAGCATCAAAGATATGCATGGATTACCGAGTGGAAAAGCAACTACGCTTGCCATTGATATAGAACTGCAGTTCTTTTTCTTTAGTAACATTTCATTTTGCAAACATGCTTACACTGTTCACAATCTTTTGCTTCAGCTGTAWATATTTTAACCTTATGGTTTCTCCTTAAAGTATTCTTCCTGTATTTGTCATGGTGATATTTTTCCCAGTATGTTGTCTGCACCATACATGTCCTCATGGACTGTGTGCCTTCCTGTGTCTGTATATGGTAATACTCCGTGGGCAGGGTTATTATATCAACTCTGTATAAATTATGCCAACTCTGTATAATTCTTCAAAATTTCTATGTTAAAACCTTAAAGAATAACCCTAGTGATGGCAAACATTAAAATCCATGTTCCTTTCATTTTAAGGAAAGCTAAAAAATTTGGAGCAGAAATAGTTAATTTTTTGTTCGTTTGTTCCTTTCATATACACATTTATCTCACTCTCTACTGCTTCTGTTTTAATATATTCTTGCTTATAATGCCTGTTTATGATTTGCAGTGGGCTTATGAAAAATTTAATACAATTACTATGCATTTTCAACTAATAAGCAGTTCTCTTTAGCTTTTTATAATCATAGTATCTTTTAAAAATAATCTTTTGGCTAATCTTTTATGCAAAATCAGTATAATATTACTTTTATTTTCTCTTATTTTTTTTGGCAATGGAACTGACTCTGACCATTATACATGCAGTATATAAAATTTAATATTAGTTCAGTAAGATTTACTGTACAGAAAGTTAAAATAATTATTTTTATGAAATATTTTCAAAACTAAAATGAAGAACCTGATTATGTTTTATGAAGTACAATAAATCAGCCACTCCTTTTATTTTAACTATACAAATTGCAGAGTCTCACCACCTCAGTTAAACTGCACCATTTTAGCTTTGTTACATTTATTTCTCCTATTCTTTTGCCCAAACCGAGGGACTTGTCCAAATGGAACAATTATACAGATGTGAGACTTCCACTTTTTGAAATTCATGTTACAGTATTTTTCAGTATACTCAGCAAAGATCTATTCCTCTGGGCATATTTCTTTGTTGCCCTTGTTCTTTAGATTACTGTAATCTTTCTGGTTATGAGAAATCAATTGTAATGACTTGTTGACTTCAGATAAAGAAGGTCAGGAGGACCATAACCTAAAACCTTGCCCATGCCAACTGTGGTTCCTGCAACCATATGATTGACTTGAAACGAGTTCTTTTGTCCGTATGTCAGGTTGATAATTTACCAATTCTTACAGTGGAATGACAGTTTTAGTCAAACAGAGATGCCAGCCAATTAAAGGGTTTATGGATTTTTGACTTAACACAGTATTGCTGTTTCCAGAGGTCAATGTCACTGATTGTGCTCCCATGGTACCATGTGTCTCTAGCACCTGGTAATTCTAAGTAAACTTTTTTTAAACAATGGTAATGAAAATATCAGATACTGAAACATCCAGTGATATTGCCAAGCAAGTCTGTATTAAAACAGATGGCCAGAAGGATTGTTAATACTGTAGCAGGATGCAGCTTGTATGTTGCACTATAGGCATTCTCTTTAGGAAGGTCAAATGCTAATTTTGTAATTGTACCAAAGAAGGCAGCCCACTGTTTGAAAAAACTTTGTCCTATTTGACCCCCAGTTGTTACTATATTTCATTCCATAATTAATGCTGGTAGAAAAGGTAATATACCTTTCTGCAACTGTATTGCATATAATAAAGGAAGATGAGCTCACACTAGCTTAAGACAGACAATTACTTGAAAGTTAACATGCTCCACATTTTAGAAATAGCTGTTAATAGAGTCTTTAATGTATGAATTGAAAATATTTTTTTTTTTTTTTTTTTTTTTAAAGTAACTTTTAAAAAATGGTTCTGTGGAAGTTTTATTACTTCCTGCTGCACATGCACTCTGCTTGGCTTAGAAAAAACAGTCCCCCTGCAGCATAGGGTCTTAAAACCAACTTGGGCATTTTCTTACTTTTGCCATCCTTCCCACAACAGAGTTTCTGCAAACCAAATGACAAAACCATGGCAAATTTCATGTCTTGGCAAAACTGGGCAGATGATTTACTTATGCCTAAAGATTAAAAGAAATTTCGGCTGGCTTCAAGTTAGCTGTATTAGTTCTAGTTCTGGGCATAATTGCAATAAAAATGTTACTGATTTATTTATACACTGAGTTTCTTTATTGACTTAGAACAGTAAATTAAGGTGCTGTAGTCGCATGTCTTCAGCAGAAGACATGGCAGATATTAATAAATTCTGTGTTAATTATACCTGTAGACATACGTTTATATGAATGAAAATACCTTGATGCTCACCATCACTTAAGACAAGAAGCACAATATTGTTTATATTCAAATGAGTGGATATGTACATGTCTATATAGGTAACTCTAGAAATTTTCGTGGTAACTGAGGTGCAGAAATTCTTCAGCAGCACAGGCAGTTAATGTCAAAAGTTGCTGAACATGACCCTTGGACATACAGGGTTTTTCACATGGTAATTCTCTATAAATGCACCCTTGGAAAAATAATTGCCACAGTAAACAAATGAAATGAGTTTGTATCTTTTGAAAGTTAATCTTGGTATTGGGATGCAGACTTACATAGAGCGAAGTAATTTCTTTCAGTGAACTTGCAATTAATTGCAATTGTGAAAGATGGAAACAAATACATTTTGGTTTTGTTGGGKTTTTTTTATTTTTATTGTTTGGATACTTTAGCTAGGCATTTCTTTTCTCCTATTTCACTGTTACTTAGTTTTATCATAAGAGCATTCGGTACAATGCCAGCTTTTAAACTTCCATTTTTCTTTACTGTATGATATGTTGTTTAGCAGTTGTCACCAAAGTATTTACAGTTTTACCTTTGCAAATGGGTAACACTGGCAAATGCTTCTGGTGTGCCGTTATGATGTCAGCTGTTTGCAAAAGCATGTGTAAAGCCTCAGTGTTTTTTTAAAATACTGTAACCCCTATAATAGACAGTATCAGTGATTTAATTGACTTTGACTTCATTATGGTTTGGCCACCTTATACCAGCCTAGTTTTTCCCATCTTTTTATACTCCCAGCACGCCTAAATTTGTGAAATACTGGTCAGGCCATATAGGATGAACCAGCCTGCCAGTTCTCTCAGTAGTAAGCATGTGAAATACGGAGGGTGTGATCAAAGCCATGATCCCGATCTCTATTTTTAATGAGCTGAGAAGATAATGTTCAACTGAAATATGCACTGCATAATGTGGTTATAGGAGTCAGCTTCCACAAAGCTGCTGGTCTGGGCCTTTGTTCACACAGACATTAGACATCCTTTGTTTTGCCCCTCCTTCTCTTCTTCAGCAGTCATTCAATGACAAGCGTAAAAAGAACCTCTTTTCCCGAAAATTTCCCTTCTACAAGAACAAGGACCAGAGTGAGCAGGAAACCAGTGATATTGACCGTAAGTATGTGGCATTCGATGGAGAGCGAAGCACACGTAGAAGGGCCTGCTAGATTGCAGTAGGGTGTTACCATGGAGACAGTTTCATGAGCTGCAACAGGCTAACGAGCTTGAGGTGCCAATGACAAACTAATCTACAAAATCAGTAAAACCGTTTGTTTGCTGTTCAAGTAAAATTCAACCCAGGAGTATCCCAGTTTGGAATAAACAGAGTGATAYTCTTGAGTAACAGCGTGTACGTAACTGGAGGAGGTAACAGCCCTCCGGCGCTGTCAGTGATGGTTCCTCATTCCTGACGTGGAGGAGAGCGCACAGCAGTGAAGGAAATATAACGGAGCTTACCAGCTTCTCGAATCAGTCCCTTTAGACTGGTTACTTCAAAGTCATTCCATTCTAATTTGGTTTTCCTAATGAAGAGAGGTTACTTTGATTTTCATCGTCATTATCAGCGCTAAAAAAAAAGTGTCTTCTCAAAAAGCAGTTATATAAGTTTGCTAATTCAGACCAGGTCCGCTACAAACTGCGTTCTCTGCTTGTTTACATCATTGAGTACACTTCATGTGCCAGTCAGGTCAAATCCTATAGACTTACCTTCCCCTGTGATGTTCTGGGAACTGTCTCCTGTCGTAGCGCCAATTTTATATATTACTGACAATTATTTTCTTTGTGATTGTCTTTTTATTGCTTGCCCTCTGGGGACTACTCTGCAGGAGGTCCCTGACGACATGGGATCAAAAGGCCTGAGTAAGTGATCAAAATACTCCCAAGTTATTTTAACCTCCATCTGAAAAATTACTACTTTTTTTTTTTAACAGATCTCTCTGAGACTGGTGCTCTACTGGCATAAGGAGGTTGACTCTAAAAATATTTCATAAGCTTTTCGTAGTTTCTAATGTTCTGGGGGTTTTTGCTTTCAGGAACGTGTTACTTCAAGTTCATGTGACTGTCACGTTAGATTTTTTTTTTGTCGTTGTTGTTCAGAAGCTTACCAGCGCTTACTTGTTTGTCCTTAATAGCACTGTGTTATTAAATTTGGTGATTATTTTTTTTATATCACTTTTTATCTTGTCTTTGTGGTTTTATTTATTTAAAAATAACCTATGGCTTTTTACAGTAATAGTACAACCATTGCCGTAACACTTTAACTAGTTACAGTTTTCAGTCCTCTCTCTAGGTGTCTGACGTTTACAGCTACTTAAAACAAACAAAAAAACTTTGCTTAACAAATGCCATGAGAGTTTTTCTGTCTGACTTATTTGAACTCTTATGATGCTTTTAGACCAGATAGAGGGGTAGCTAATAGAGGAGACAAATAAGCATTAGTAGTATTTCCTGCAGTAATGTTAACTACTTGAATACAGTAAGATTCGAAAGTTGCTGAGTACTCTAACAGATCTGTTTGCATACACAGACACCACCACTGTACTAAAATGACAAATAAAAAAAGAAGTCAAGACCTTGCATTCATCACAGATATTAAACACATATGTTATGCATTTATGGAATAGTAAAATTAGTCACTAAAGATAAGTAACTAAAGGTCATTGAAGAGAACGTTTCTTCCTAGCGCATAACTGTTATGCACAGTGTTCCTGAAGTTACATGTGACAAGCAGTGTCATGAAATAAAAATTCTAGTAGCTATAACATTAATTTTCCATTTCTGAAATGGCTAGTTTCAAGGAAATTCTTGGTCTAGAACAGAAGACATTAGCAACCTTTATGGCCTTTTATGGTTTAGAGCAGAAGATCATAAGCAGCCTTTATGGTCTTACAATCGTTTTAAACTAGGTAATATGGTCCAGAAATGTCACTAGGTGATTCTGTTATAAAAATAAATGGCTTCTAGCCTGTTTTTCAGCACAGTCAGACTTTTTGAAACTGCCTTACCATGCTTAATGCAAGCTGTGTTACTTGGGCTCTGCAAGACTGCTGTTCTTGCTGGCATTTCAGGCTTTCCATCTTCACTAGTTGTGCCCATTATCAGACTACCACAACACTTGTATTCTCAGTTGACAGTGTCTCCCTTTCATGTTCTACCACAAGGCTTTTAAACATCACTATTTGCCTCTTCCATGCCAATGTGGACATTCTTTTTCCAAGACAAGAAAATGAAATGGAAGTAGATACAAATTGTTGGTACTTGCAAACATTTGGAAATACTTGTCTGTTTTTCCTGCACAGAAATGAAGTGAGGGAGTTCAGTCTAGCCAGAGATTTGTGGTTTAAAG
Source organism: Oceanodroma leucorhoa (assembly GCA_030449065.1). NCBI lineage: Eukaryota > Metazoa > Chordata > Aves > Procellariiformes > Oceanodroma > Oceanodroma leucorhoa. The sequence continues at coordinate 4,240,316 of JASVER010000036.1, forward strand.
ATATTGGTTCACTTTATCCAAAAACATTTTAAAAGGTTAATTAGTTTACATATGATGACTGTAATTTTTTTAATGTTTATTGATCACTAGAAGCGTACTTGCTTCATRGCTGTATTCTTACCTCTAGAGTCCCCTTGCTTGCTTCTCTTCAATCTTGTAGTAGAGGAACCACACTGAATTTAATGTATTATAAAGGCTCCTCATGACAACAGTATGTATTATCATATGCACAYGGTTAGGTACGTAATTTCAAATTTAATTGCACTCAATTTGTATATGTCAAACACAARCTTCTTTATGCAGTCTTAACCTGTGAATGTTAGTGCTTTTCATTACAATTACACACTCACTTGGTGGCATAAAAATTGGTTCTTTACAATAAAGTTCAGCAATATCAAAGTTCATATTTGTTCACCAGATCTGTAGAATTTTCAGGTAACAGAATAGATTGATACCTGAAATTCTTCARTTGCATTAATTTTTATCATAAGCATATTTAACACAGTTACATAGCTTAAAAAAGTAAATATAAACACCTTGTAGCTACTCAGGTATTTTGATTATTATGTAAAAGGCATGAAATTAATATAGCTAGTCCAGAATAAAAGTCAGGAGCTTTTGAAAACTAATTTTGAAAACTAAAGCATTACGGGGGGGGGGATTTTAATTCTGCATTGCACTTCAAGTAAACTATCTAATGTACCATACAGAAGTGTCTATTATTGAACGTGCTATGCTATATTTCCTGAAATATAGTCCAGTATTTTCTGCTACAAGGCTCTTAATATAATCAATAAATTGCTTGCATAAAAGTTGAAATGCATAATCCCATAGTTTTTGAACAACAAAATTCATCTTGAACTGAAAACCTAAAAATTACAGGGTTACATGTGAACTATGAATTAGTGTACTTTTTGTAATCTTATTTTGATGTGCTACTTAATGTTTTTCTTTTTATTAACATCCATTCCTGTCGTATGAAATTAAGCTTGATCCTGAGAGCTATGAGAAGTACCTTAAAACTTTTATATGCAGTATGTATTGATTTCAGCATTTTGATATCAGTATTGTCTTTCATCTGGATTATTTTGTGTCAATTTGCTTTCTTTTGGACTCACGTCATTAGTGTATGTTCCTTATTTTTTTTTCCATTGTGTTGCAATTTCAGAGCATGTAACCTCTAATGCCAGCGATAGTGAAAGTAGTTACCGTAAGTGTTTTTAAGTTCTTTGTTTATTTAGAACCTTTGTTTAGTAGCTCTTTCTTTGGTTTTGTTTGTCTGTCTTTTCTGGGTATTTACATGTTAAATAGAACTTCCAGTCACCTTCAGGTGAAATCCATATTGATGTGTTCGGTGGGATACTGCAAATTCTGCTGTGTCTTTCTTTGTTTTAAAAAAAACTGACTAGAAAGAATCATTGCAAACCTGCTTTATGGGTATTTTTACTGTGATCTATGCTTTTCTTAGTTCAGCTTAATTTGAATCAATTCCTACTCTTTTAAATTATGCGAGCTAGCTAGACCTGTTAAAACCTAAATGTAAATTTAATGCTGACAAATATAATTATATGTAGTTGAGCTTAATAYTGGAAGCATAACTAAACAGTGTAATCTGTTAAATAGTGCAGTAGCTATCTACGATTTTTCACAACTGATACTCAGATTTAATATGTATGTACTTCTGATGAAAGAAAAGATAAACAAACATGTATTTACCCTTGCTTTCAGCTTTCATTTATCTATTTTGTTAAGTGTGGGTGCTTAGTATGAATTGTGTTCAAAGCATACGACACACATTAAGTGCTGGAGTCAGTTATGATAAATTAGCATGSTAGGCACGCATACATGTTCTCTCTCTCTCTGAAGACATAGTATCTTTTAACTAGAGTTAGGTTTTTTTACTAGCCCAAGCTATAGTACTGTTCAGTATTACCCAAGCTACAGTAGTACTACATGTTCACAGTGGGTAATATGCTGCATGATGCTGCTCTACAGTGCTTTAAAATGTCTTAAACCAGAGCCAGAACTTCAGTCCCACTGGTCATTTCCAGTGAACAACTCCTCAGTAAGGTCGCACAGTCCAGACCAAGATAGAGCAGAGCAGGAAGATGAAAAAGTTGAGGATTTGAAGAGGAATATGAAGAGAGAGAACAGTAAAAGTCACACAGTATGACACTGAGCGGCTCACTGATCAGCTCTTGGTTGTCTGCTAACTGTATAATGGGCACTTCAGAAACAGATACTATTTATGTTAGGGTAGTAAGGAAGGTGGTTCATTAACAGATATATTTGTTTGGAAGCTGTAGATCTTCTCAGAGGTGATGATCCACATTTTTTCTTCCAGATGATTACGCTCAAGGAGAGAATTTATATGTGTATAAAATCCCCAGCGCTAACAGTGTCATAGACTGTAACTGAAAAGAAACCAGTTGGGGGAGGCATTCGTGTTCCCTGAGAATAACACAAAATTGAACATATATGGAAGTTGCTTTTGCCTATATGACAAACTTACAAATTTGAACCATTTTTAATGAGACGCCATTAAAACTATCTAACCATGACTGTTTCTCCATAAATTTGCTGCTTTCCTCTCCCCCCCCGCCAAGGCTTTTCTCAGAGCTTGCTTTATGTATGTTTAAAGCTCATTACTGGTACTACTAGTTAGTTTTTTACTCTGTTATTACTTGAGAAGCCCTGATCTTATTATGAATGTCATGCATTTGCTTATCTGAATATCTGAATGTGTAATTCCAAACACTKTTTATTAAAATGATTTTTTTTTTAATTTCTTCTTACTGCTGTCTAATATGAAAGTTATCTTGATTACAGATGAGTACGGTTGTTCAAAAGGTTCATTCTATTAATATTCATTTTTCCAAAGTATTGAAGAGCAGTGACAATATATACTTTTTGCCCTCAATCAGGAGATGCTTTTTACTTGTTATCTTTCTAGTAGTTTGCTTAACTAATTTTTGGCCTTATAGCAATGTGACTTCTCCAAAGAAGTATGTAATTATATGTGAGCTGGATCTTTCATAGATGAGTCAATAGCTGGTGATTCCCTAGCCTAAAAAGGGTTCTGAAAGTATATACTGTCCTTCTGTAATCCATTTGCATGAGTAATTTTTTGAGATATTAAAATACACAGGTTGCATGTTTTCGTGTCTGTCTTAACGTATTCCTCACTTGCAATAACTTAAAAAAATGAAAATGTTCATTCATGTATTGCTGTAGTACAGTTTGAATGCAAATTTATTGCAAATAAGAAATATTTCTCTTAATGAAATTATAAATTTTAGATTTAAAAGATCAATAGTATTTGCTATGAAATAAAGAATAGGTATATGGAAGCAATATATGAATTTATAAAAGCCCTTATCTGCCATCTGTTTCTATACAACTGTGGTATAGCATTGGTATGTTCCTTTGCCTGTTATAAGTATGGCTTATGAACTACAAAAAATGTTCCAAAATTACACCAGTGAGTTATTGAAGGACTGTATTTTATTCAAAGTTTCTAGTAATGTCATATAATTTGAGTTTGTATCTTCAGACTTATAAATTCTTTGCTGTCATGGGGTTTATTTTTAGTGATTGCATTGCAAGAAATCTTAGTTGGAGATATCTTGTTAGACTAGAAATAATCTTTTAGAGAGATAGCAACTGAGGTATATTTCAGATGCTTTCACTAACATTTAAAAAGCCTGCAGCTGTCAAAAGTCAAAATTCAGTTATTTTAGTTTCATTCACTGCTGATGTGCTTTCTGGAGCTGAGAACAATACAAAGCATTCTTTGTTTTCAAGTTCATCTTTAAAAATTCATTAATAAAATAATAGTTATTTAGTATATACAATCATAATAATTTTTTTTGTAGAATTAGAGTGGTTAAAGGTGTTTATGTAAATGCCACTTCATGATAAAGTTAGTGGAAGATATGTACACCTTGACATAGATGATTATCAGCCCTGTATAAGTATAGAAAAACGTTATTGTAAATGCTGGCTCCAAAGTATGGAGAATGTTAATGACGAAGATGGCATTGCCTCTAGCAGTGAATGATAGCATGCATGCATTTCATTCAGGGAAACGTGTATAAGAGCATTTCAGTAATGCTTTAAAATTTYTCTTATGCTTGATGTCAGTTCGACATGCTAACATAAACCAGAAAATTATTTATACTGTATGTGTCTTATGCTTTAAAATTTTGTGTTTGGCTTATTCATCGCTCTTGAAAAATGTCCTTCATCAGTATCATTGTAATGCATATTACTGAGAAATGTCTGTATCATTATAGTTCATTGAATGACTCAATTTCAGTTGGTTTAGAAAAAAATACATAGATACGTCTTTGCGTTTACATTTTAGGTGGCCAAGAGGAATATGTCTTGTCATATGAACCAGTCAATCAACAAGAAGGTTTGTAGATCTCACTCAGTATAAAATAAATATCATCTGAATTATCAGAATGCTTCATGTGCCCTTATGTTCTGAGCACCATGATAAACTTCTTCACTGTTTTGAACTTGTTACCATTATTCAAATGAATAAAGCATAAAGACATAAATTATTAAATGCAAGTGCTACATTATTTAGTGCACAACCCAAAGGTGTGCTACTTAAAATAACTTATTATATGTGGTTTACATTGCATAAGGAAAATACGGTGTGTTTAACAGTTTCGTCAGTGTGAACCTCAGAAATTATGGTTTTCTTCTGTTTCATATTGCTTTAGCATTCTCACTGTTGCAGTTCCATTTTCTGTCACGGCAGAAAGTGTGTCAGTAGCTCATTTGTCTATTTTACTAAGCTTTCATTGAAATGTCTCTAAAACATGGCAGTCTCCCATTTCTGTATGAGCTTCTTACATGGCTAATTTGGTTAGCAATTGCCAAGTGATTTTTTTTCAGAAAAAAAAAATAATTTTCAATGAAATGGAAATTGATAGGACAAAATACTTTCTTACGTTTGCATTTAAAATAAAATGCTTTTCACTGATATCCAATGGGATGCTATCATTTCCTTTTCACCTTCGTCCTGATCTTGCTTCATCGTGTATAATAAATAGAGAATTTTTAGTGTTCCTATTCACAGGTGCTAACAGTTGATTTACATTATCTGATACATAGCTCATATATTTGTAAATTAATCTGTAAAAGAGATGTCCTTTGGGAATACTTGCTATCTATTACCCATCAAATAAGGTGGCAGTCGAAGCAAATATGCATCATGTATTTACATGAATTTTGAGTGTCAAGATTTCATTTTTGGTTTCATGCAGTGAATGGCACGGCCCAGTTGCTTTTAATACCATTGTGGAACATGTGTGCCTGTATAAACTTTCTACTCCAACTTGTTAATCATCACATATGGACTCCATTTCATCAGTAAGCTTCCAAAAGTAGTAAAAATTGTTATCCAAGATTAACACAAACTACATTATTTATATCATATAATTTGTAATTTTCGTAGGCTCCAAATAAAATCATGGATGAGAAATGCATGAGTTGAGACCATGCTAGAAATGGAGAAATGGTAGGCCCTCTTCGATGTGCTAAGTAAGCTATGCTTAAGCTAGGGAAYCTGGAGATTTGTTACCCTCAAATGAGCAGCTGCTGGGTCTGTGTATGTATCACACTAGAGGGGCTCACAAAATGAGAAACATCTTTTTAGCTGTCATTAGCTTCCCAGATTCTGATAGCTTAATGGTTTAGTGAGAAAGATAGTAATACCGAGTGARTTAACATCAAGGTTGAAGAGAAAAGATGTGGATGAGACTTTGCACAAGCCAATGGTTTAGTAACTACCATATTGTAAAACTAAAGATTTTAGAGAGCCAAGTGCTTTGGCATTTAAATACATGACTGTAATTCCCTTTATGAGTCTAACATAGTGTATGGGGAAGGCCATAAAAGAACCCGCACCTCGTTCCTTTGCTTAGGTGCAGTAATATATTCCCTGCATATGGTATCTGCATTTGTCYGCTAATTCACTTCCACAGTAATTTTTTTTTTTTTTTTTAAGAAGCCCGGGCAAATAAAGAACTGTAATGACCAAAACAGATTTAAAGGTGCTTGGATTTCAGACACTAGTGACCCACCCTTAGTCTTTAAGCAAAGATGTTTATTGTTAAATTAATAGGTTGGCAGTTACTGGATCCCAGACTTTCCTCTTATGAATATATTAATAACCCTGAAAGGAAATAGTTCTGAGAGTCAAAATAAAATGTATTTTATAGGTCAGACTTTATTTAATTTATTTAATTTGGACTTTTTTGTGCATGAAAAACAGATTGAACCTAAAACTAAAACATATACAGCTGAAATTATATGCTAATGCCAAGATACTTAGACATTATTGTCTTCATGGTTCTTGCAGTATCATCAGATATTTTCTGCTTGAGCTTCATTTCCAACCAAAAGCCCTTTATAAAAAATTAAGCTGCTTTTAAAAGATGCTATATGTCATTTTATAAGGGTGTTAATAGTTACARAAGCTATATATAGTTGAGTCTTTTCATATATGAGTATTTAAGTTGTGGTCTTARAGGAAAAGAAGCAGCTTCTACCAACACAGAACTAGAATTCCACGAACTCTGCTACTGCTTAGGTACCTCTTTGAAGTGAAAAGATTTTCAGATTTCCTCCTTTTGCTATTTTCATTAGAATGAAGGATGTTACTTTGTGAAAAGATTTTTTTTTTTTTTTTCCCTTCATAAAGGAAGGACTTCATAATTTAAGACATCTTTGATCCCCCACGAATAGTAATTTGAGAGTGAAAGTCTGACATCTTACTGTGACTACGGTATTAATTGATATACATTCTTCAACATGTTTTTCTTCTCTTTAGGAGTACATATTCTTTTAGGTATTGAAACCATTTACCATGTGATAAAGCTTATTTTGCTGAACTGCGAAAGAAAGCAATCATACTGAAATGTAACTGATGTTATTCCTTTATGTTTAATAGTTAGTTACACTCGACCTGTGATTGTTTTGGGACCCATGAAGGACAGAATAAATGATGATCTGATCTCAGAATTCCCAGACAAATTTGGCTCATGTGTTCCACGTAAGTCTCAGCAAATACTAAAGCAATTCTAAATGAGTTTTTGTGTTAATTTTCTTAATAGACATCCTCTGTATGTTGAGTTAAAAAAWGTTAATATATTGTCTAAACTTTATAGAGCTATCTTAGTTGTCAGTCATCTCTTTGCATACGACAATTTTGCAGTATAAATGGGAGACTGTTTTTGGATATTGTAGGGAAAAAAAAGTCACTGTTTTATGTTTTGCTTTAAAAATTACTGGTTTATATTTAAAGATACTACTAGACCAAAAAGAGATTATGAGGTGGATGGACGTGATTACCATTTTGTCACTTCTCGAGAGCAAATGGAGAAGGATATTCAGGATCACAAATTCATTGAAGCTGGCCAGTACAATAATCATCTTTATGGAACAAGCGTCCAGTCAGTGCGAGAAGTAGCAGAAAAGGTAAACCAGTGCCAGTTACTTTCCTTTACTGAGATGATTATCTGACTGTGCAGACAGGGGAAAAGAGAAGAATGGCAAGAAGCCATTAGGAACCCTCTGACTTTTAAAAGGAATTTGTACAAAACTAGAAACAAAGTGCATTGTCACAAATGCATTTAGGGAAATAATGAAGCTTTGGAATGATGAAAGCATCGTGATTAAATTATGGGAAAAGAGCGACCGTAGTTTGTGCCCTCTTAGAAAATAGAGAAGAAATAATTGGAATTACAGGCTAATTAGCCTAGCTCACAAACATAGATCATTAACTAATTAAGAATAGTGGTGGTGGAGTCAATTAATATGATGATCCATTTGATATAGACCTGTGCAGAAGAAAACTTGTAAAATTGTTATTCTGTGTGCCCTTCGTGGATTTAGCTAACCAAGGGAAAAGAGTGTAATAAGCTCAATTTTAGAAAGACATTTTACATAACTACCACTACATTTTGAAGACTGACTTTACTGGTTTTATCATGAACAGATTTTAATTAACTGTTTCTTGCAAAATCTAAATATTTCTAAATTCAAAGTGAAGTTTACTTGAGCTCTCTGAAAAAGAGTGGGAAGAAGGAAGCATATGTCTTAAAGTAAAACGCTTGTTTTAAAGAAAATTTTTTGCGAATGTTCCACGTTAGGTTGATGAGTGTTGTTCTACTGCTTACGAATATGGTGCATTTACAGTAGACAACTGATCTGTTTGAGAGAAGCAACAGCTATTTTCTAGGTGGGAACTCACAAGCGTGAGCACGTTCAGTCTGGACATGCAGAGGGTAAGTGTGGTTAACCCATGTGACACGGGAGTGTAGTTAGTCCTCTGGAAAACAGCGTAGACCATTCTGGCCAAATGGCCGAGTATTGTTCATTCTGGCAAGTGTAATTTACTAGTGGGATTAGTAAGGTACAAACCGATTGTGAATCCTTTTGTAAACCGACATGAAGAACAAAGTACTACCAGATGTCTCYATGCTATTAAATCTCTTGCACAGGCACCGTGGGACTTTGGGTAGATGCAGCAATTTCTCAGTTCCAGCTAACATTGTTTTTCTGGGAAACAATGGCCTGTCCTTCAGAACTTGACTTCAAAATTGTGACAGGGTTGCAAACTGGTCGATCTGGGGCTACTCCCTCCTTGTAGTTCTCTCCGTCTCTCAGTGGGTCTTAYTACTGGGATATAAGACGATTTCCAGATTTTCTATGGTGAATTTAGGGACGTACACAACTGAAGTGACTGCTACTACGCCAAAAGTACCAGAAATAGTATTCTTGCGATAGCGTTGAATTGTGTTCGTTTGCCCATGCTTCTGGCTGATCCCAGTCTCTCTCATTTCCTCACCTATAATGGACACAGCTAAAGATGCTTTTCGATGTCATTGTTCAGTTATTGTAAAAGGCACTGAGTGCTGTGCTGTGTTTCTCAATCAGATGCAGTGCAAGTAAGGAACTAAAAAACATGTAAAATATTGTTTAAATGCACTGTGCAAAGAGCAAATAGCTTCCCTGGATGAAAACACGATAATTATATCATGAGGTACTTGCGCTTCTTTTCCTTGTCTTTCAAATCTGCACTTGAAAGAAATTTTCATACCCTCTTTTGAATTGCTAGCAGCTTGCAGATCTCTGTGTCTGAGGCCACTGTTAATGCACGTTCATTATTGATTTGGAATAAACTGTCACTGCTGTATTTCATAAGGTCCTGTGCTGCTCCACCACAGCTACTGTGCTGGCAATCTAGTCCTCTGCCCTTTGCCCAAAATCCTTTGGCACCTGGCATAAGTTGTTGGGCCAAACATAGCAAGTACCAAGTGTCTTGGAAAATGGACCAGGTAATGCTCTTAATTCTCAATTCCCAGAGCATGTGCTGCATTTAAAGAGAAAATACTTGAAAGATGTGGACAGGTCAGCACATGTAATAAAATGCTCTGCTAGAACATACAAACACCTTTCTTAACTGATACCAGTCAGCATCCAGATCCATGAACTGGATCTGGGAAACATTTATCATCAGTTGAAAGCAAGCAGATAAGTATTGTTCACGTGGGAAGAACGCTTCTATCCTCTGTAAGAATTCCTGAAATAAAATTCTGTGGTTTTGTTGTGCAAGAGATCAAATGTAAATGATCCCAGTGATCTCTTCTGCCAGGAAGCAGAAACTTGTCAGTCATTTCAGACTGCAGTTACTTCCTTGCTCTTCAGTGTGCCCTCCAGGAATGATCTCCCAGGAGTTCAGGAAGTGTGTGGTATGATACGAGTAACCTTTGGTTTTATGGTGCTTGTGGGTTTGTATCCTGGCTCACAGAATTCTGCCATTCACATTGGTGTCCTGCTAAAGAAAAAGCTTTTCTTATTTTAGTCACCTGACAGTGGTTTTCTGTTCCTTTCCCCCCATACCTTTCTAAAATTATGGTATGCCAAATTGCTCATATGCTATTCAGAAAGGAAAAAAATAAAAATGTGTGAGGTGGAAATGAGCATATCAGAGATGAGAGGAGCTGAGGAACAGGAAGAACCTTTGAGATGAGATATCCCAAAGAGCTGGAAAATTGCTTATAGTGGGAGAATAGAGGTGGGGAGAAAAGCAACCCTACCACATTGTCTTACAACTGCCCAAGGAATGGTTAAGTTGTATTTGTTTCTCAAGAGATAAAAAATCATCAGCCCAGATAAATTGTATTCACCATCTCAAACTTGGTATTCTGTTGTGTGGCACCTGGGGGGAGGAGAGTGCTTGTATTCAGATCCATCTACTGATTCTGGTGGTGGCATATTTCCCTGTCATCAGGGGTGGTTACTCCTTCAGGTATGGCAGTTAAGTCATCTGGCTCCTCTCTAAACTGCATCTGTGACTGGCCACCTCCCTAAAGGATCCTCAAATTATTTAAAAAAAAAAAAAAAATTTTTTAAAAATTCATTTTGGTGGTGTGGTTGAAATACAGCTGTTCCACTGGGTGATTCTGCATTGTTGATTGGGCTGCAACCACTGGTGGAGAAAGGGAAGGAAGAAGGGTCAGGAACATCTCAAATGATGTATGATCCCAACAGAGGAGCGTTGTGGGACCTTGTGCCAAAGTGGTGAAATCATAATATCATTGATGCAAATGCTCTAATTTTGTTGGCTTCAGTGGAGATGTGTTTTCTAAATTACTAGCTATGCATACCTGTGACTTAAACTTTGCTTAGTGCCGTTTTCCCTTCTGTCTCACTTTTTAGGGTAAACACTGCATTCTTGATGTTTCTGGTAATGCGATCAAAAGGTTGCAGATTGCCCAGCTGTACCCAATCTCCATTTTTATTAAACCCAAAACAGTGGAAAATATCATGTGAGTAAAAGTAAAGTACCTCAGGCTAAATTGTTTGAGACTGTCATTGTATTTGAAAAGCCAACTGCAAGTTATGTGAAGACAATTGTAGTATTTGCGTTTTAAACAATATTTAATTTCCTGAGTTTAATTTCTAGGGACTTTTAGACTGGGTTTCTAATCCAAATTGAAGTGCTTGAGAATGAATATCATTGTGCTAAATTCCATGCAACATAGTCTCAGAACAGCTCATTCCCACTACAACCTTTGCTTAGGTGTGTCATTTAGGAGACTGTCTCTTATTAGGATTAATAATCAGACAATGGTTTAAAACCTTATTTCAAAAGACTCCAAGTATTTGATAGTAGTTTTTTAAATGTATGTTTTCAATTTCAGGGAAATGAATAAACGCTTAACGGAAGAGCAAGCCAGGAAGACATTTGAGAGAGCCATGAAACTGGAACAAGAATTTACTGAACACTTCACAGGTGTGTTTTGCTTGGGACTGTTCCCTTGCCAGAGTTGAAATTTAATTGCTTGCTGTAAAATAGTAATTRCCTCACCCCTGAGATAAGGCTGAACTTTGTTTTCTGGCTAATCTGTGATTGTTTTGAAGCATAGAGCCATCTTAGTACCTCCACAATGATTTCAATTTGATCAATTAATTCAATATATACAAAAATTTACTGGGAGCTTAATTTAGGTTTTAAAAACTGTAAGATTTTCTACCATTTTCCTAGGTATTGTAATGCAGATGTTTGCTTTGTTGATATATCGTACGCCTAAAGCTTTTTATTTGCAGAGCTGAGATTGCCCAGCAAAGCTCCCTGTAGAAAATGATTAATTTCTATTTTTTTTTTTTTGAATCAGGAAGTAAAGAATGATGGTAATTAATTAAGCCTCTGGAAATTGGGCAGTACAGCATTATGGTACTTAGCAAATCAAATTTGTGTATGCCATGGACCTAACTGTAACAGCAAGGGATGGGCTGCAAGCACTCAAACTGTGCTAATTGTTTGCATTGTGGCTTGCAGTAGGAGGAGATTGATCAAGTCAGGATTTTCAGGAGGACAGAAATGAGCCTTCTCTATTCCTGTCCTAGATAGACACTCAGTCCTTTCCTTCCTGTTATGATGTCTTTTGCAGTGTTTCAGTATTTGCTGCCCCATTCATCTCCTTTCTGTGACATGACTCCTTTGCCCAATTCCTTCCTCGACATCTCATGTGGGCAGAGCTGTGAATGCAACAGTCTGCTCCACCTGGGCAGCGACACGGGAGGGGGTGGTGGCATCACATGGGGGGAAGATAGAKGAATCAGTAGACTCCCTGCCCCAGCCTTGGTCTCTACATTGTGTGCTACCCACACAATGAACAACTTCAGTCCATCCCTTTTTGTCTGCCTCCCTCCCTCTCTGCTGCCTCGCAGCTGTYGGTTTATCCCAATACTGCATCTAGCTCTCCCACTTTTCCCGTAGCTCTCTATCTGTCTGCACCTGGCAAGTTATGGGACTCTCAATATATGTTGCAAATTCTTCCTATTGTAGAGTCCCTTACCAAATGACTTACAAATGTGTCAGGTTTGTTGTTCAGGAAACAAATGAGTTCATTTTCATAGATATTAATTAAATATTTATTTAGTAGCTGCTATTCTCCCAGGTTGTCTCAGGGACACTTTTTCAGGAAATTAAGGGACATAATTCAAGATGTTTCAAAGACTTATGAGCTTTTTTAAGAGCTCTAGTGCTCAGGGCCATGTTTCTTCTCAGAAGTATAAGGCTTGTTGACAAAGGAAGATAGCAACGGTCAGACTTCTGTCCTTGATAATGCAGTTCAGGCCAGAAGTCCTTTTCTGAATCTGTTTGAGATACTTGAAGACATTACAAATCCCGCTTACTGTTTACAATTTGGAGGCTGCCACCCATATGAGTCAGGTGGTAAAACAAGAATGTGTGAGCATTCCCTAATCTGTTAAAAAATACCACATCATGTGAGGTAACTGAAATCACCTTCATCAGCAGGTTAAGTTTAAACAGACTTAAACTTTGCACTGAAGCACATGAAGAGCGCATCCATCTTCTGTTTTGAGGGTATTGAGCTTTGGAAGAAGTGTGGTTAAACATAGCTGGAGAGAAGTAAGATGCTGAAGCTTATGGCTCTTTGCATTGCAAAGACATTCTGAATCTTTCTGATGCAGTGCTGTGCTGTGAACATTATACTTAAGCTATAATAATTGAAGAGCCTCCTCCTCCCACAGGCACTATGACAATGGGCTGCAGATGGGGAGAAAGTTTTTAAGAGATGGGAATGATGATTAGGAATAAAAAGGAAGTAATTTGCATGAAAGCAAAGCTTGGAAGCAGCAGTAATATATTAGTGCACAAAAGATTGAGTCTGACCTGCCTCCACAATTATCTTTCATCCTAAACTTTGTTTCTTGGATTATCAACACTGAGGTGGCAATCCTAGTTAAAAAGAAGCTGCTGTCTTATGGTGACTGCATTTTTAGACTGAAGCGTGGTAAGAACAGCTCAAATTTCATCCTCATTCTCACCAGACCGTACTTTACTCTGATATGTCAGAACACATCCATATTGGCTCATTTCTAATTATTTTCTAGCCTTGGAGGAAATATATCTAACTTACACCATCTGAATATAAATTGCACTTTTAACTATATAAGGAAGCCTGTTGTCTGTAAAACTTGAATCTATAGGCTGGGCAACAAACTCCATGAGTTCCTCCTCTTTTTGGCCAAAAGCAAAGCTAGTGCTAGCAGGTAGAAATCCCAAGGTCAGCCAGCCTTGCTATGAAGTTTCAGGGTCCAGCTGAGGAGATCACCAGTCTGCATTACACCAAGCCAGGCCTCAGACTGACCGCCTGAGGACACAGCCCTGTACTCTGTCTTGCCTTGTTGTGTTGGAAACACACATGAAAGTTGGACCAAAAAGAATACTGGAGGATGTGAATTGACTCAGACAAACTCTAACGTGGTTAGAAAAAGCAAAAAAACACTCCTCAGTTGTATGTGTATACTTACAGTAAAGGAAAAACCACTTCCTAGCCCCAAACCTCTGAGTGGGAGAGATGGTGCTTTGTGTGTCCTGCAATACCATCAACAATGTGCTTCGCTCCAGCACGGAAACCAGAAATCCCAGTGGGTGTCTGTCCCTTCAGTGATCTAAAATCCTCTTGCCACTCTGAGAAAAAAGAACAGCTTGGCTTGGAACATCTTGGTTTCTGTGCGGAGCTGGGAAGGATAATTGCTGATTGCCACATTATGTTTTGCAGCTATTGTCCAAGGAGACACACTGGAAGAAATCTACAACCAAGTGAAACAGATCATAGAGGAGCAGTCTGGACCTTACATCTGGGTTCCAGCAAAGGAAAAATTATGAAAACAGATTTTTATTTTTCATTTTTCTAACTGACATCACCTACTACATCTGACGACTCTAAGCCCTTCCAGTGGAGCCTGCCTCTAGTTCTTTCCAGCGTGGTTCATACCCTAACCATCACATTCTGCAGTTCCCATAATGCTTTACATTTGGTGTCTCTCTTAGTTTAAATAATTTGTATTACTGTGTGTTGCTGGTTTGCCATTTTTCAAACATGACAGTGGAATGGCCTGACCAGCTATTAGTTTGGGGTGGGGGTGGGAGGGAATTGCTTGGTAAAATTCCTTAATGTTTAAGGGAAAGTAACTTTCAAAGATTTTTCAAAAAAGCTTTATAGACATTCTTTTAAAATTTCATAACAATTGAAAGAAAAGTTGTATTCAAGGAAGTTGTAAATCATGAGTAACTGCACGCTTAACTTTAATAGCATGGTTTGGTCAGGGCAATCAATTTCAGGTTTTATTTTCTGAATTAAATTCTATTTTCACTTTTTTTTTTTTTTCCTTTCCAGGCAGTTAGAGAGAAACTTTCAATTTTGAGTTAACATTTTCATTAACTCCCATTACTACTCCTCAAGGGATATTCATTTTCATAATTTCATATGGATATTCTTATAATCTATTTTTTCATTTTTTGCCAATAAAATTGCTAGGGACAAAGATGTGTAATGTTTTTAATCTTCCTTGTGAAACACTATTTATAGTGTCTTACAGAAATTGTTTATAGGTAATGGTCATCACACTTTTTGAGCCTAAAATATGTTTAGGTGCTAGGAAACCTTGTATTTTTCAGAGGAATGCCAAATTTCCATTGGCAGTAATACAGAAAACAGCTGCAGAGATGGTCATTAGGGCAATGAGAGAGTGATTCGTAGCCTAAAAATGTGTGTGTTCTTAGGGGTCAGATTTTAATGAATATTTTACCCACAATAACTGCCTATTTTGTTATAATAAATATATATATATTAAACTTTCTTTAACTAAACTCTGTAACTATGGGAATTATTTTCTTTACATAGTTGCGCACACGTATAAATATATATATATAAAATATATATTTTTCTTTTACCACCTACTCCTAGCTTTTTGTTTTGAATGAGAATACAAATTAGAATTTACCTTCCTTAATCATGAGAAATCAAATGGGCTATGGTGGCTGGGCATAAAGTCCAGGCAATATTAGTTACAAGAAAAAAAATAAGTGCAAGTTCTCCTCTTTTCTACGGAATTTCAGGTGTTTGTCTTTTTTTTTTTTTTCCCCCTTTCCTCCTCCTCCCCTGCCCCTCCTTGTAATATGCGTGTCTTAACCAAAGGAAGAATTCAGAGTCAACAATACATTTTATTTTTCTGTACATGTTCATCTCGGATTGCATAGGCACAAGATCTTCAATTTGCAATGCACAAACTTCTGTGCCGAATGTTATAAATACATTGTACCAAAACATGGAACTGCCTTCAGTAACGAAATTCTCTAATTCACGTATTGTTTGGTACCTGCCATTGCTTATTTGAAACTGATTGTTTATAAGAGAGATGTACTTACGGCAGTCACGGGGCAGTCGCACAACCAAATTAGCTTTGGTTTGTAAAGAATTATCAACACTATCCATTCCATTTGTTAGAAAGAGGAGAACAGCTAATAAACTTTATTGTACAATATATTTGTCAAGTGTGTTTTTAATCAAAAGAAATGCAGATGTTGTAGCATTTTAAAATAATTGGCTCAGACTGTAAATGAAAATAATGTGTTAGAAAACACTGGTGACCGGATTGGGGCCAGTGAAGTTACTACATTAAATGCAGGCTTAGACTTGGGACACAGATGTTGCTGGTGTTGCGTGGCATGCTTATAAGACTTACAGTAAGTGTAAGCTGCTGGTATATGGCCCAAAATCATTTTTGTTTTTCTAGATTTGTGAAGTGGGTGTGCTGTCTTTCTGAGACGCCTTCTGTCTATGGAAGTGCAAAGTTTATAAAATTGATGCAACTTTTGATAAATAATGTCATRAATTTTTAAACGAGCTGAAAATTTAATATAGTCCACCTCTTTGAGAGTCACTGGTTATTTGAGGTGTATAGCGAGACATCTTAAAACACACCAACTTTTAGATCCTTATGTTTTTTTTGATCTCAGCTATCAAATCTGCAAACCAGAATAACATCTGAGATCTCTATATTGTATACATTTTTATTTTTCCTACCTCTTTTTTTTAACCCATCAGAAAAAGTTATAGGAATGTCTGAATAACTTTCACAGAACTTTTCTCCCAGGCACTTGTCCTGCACAGTTGTCATGCTAGAGTGAAAACCAGTCTCGGATCAAGAAAACCCAAAGGACTCTGGGGTATCTTCTTTGTACTTCTGGATTTGTTTGTTTCAGATGTTGCCCTTGAGCCCTGGAAGAAAAGTTGATTCTGGCAGCCCTGATGCTCCCAGTTGACTTGTTTTATCTTGTAATTTTTAGAATTTTACATCAATTGCTGTTTCTCGGGATCTCGTTTTTCCGGTATCGGGTGCTGAGATATCTTTGATTCTTGGGTACGCTTTACTTCCCATGTTTTAAAGATACATTTTACAATATGTGTACTTCTCTTAAGGCTTCCAAACAGTAATTAGGAAATCCAAATGGTGTTATACTGATGCATTACCACCCTAATGTTGCTGGCCCACTGAAGGCACCATGGGTTTTCTTCCCCGCCTGCGAACCCAGCTATTTGTAACTGCTATACAGAAGCATGCTTGATGAAGTACTTACTGTTCTCTATTATTATTTTGAGTTATATTATATTAATCATTTCCTTTGCAGGCGTTTTTGCTAAATTATGCTGAAAATCAGGTTAATAAATTTCATATCTCCTTAAAGCATAGATATTCATAGAATTATGAATAAAACAGGAAAATGAGCTAAATTATCATGAAGTATGCTTGTGTGATGGTTTAGAGGGGGTTGCATTCAGCATAGGCCTCCTGTACGAAAAGGCTGCTCCTCTGCCTTCTGAACCTTTCCCGTAGAGGATCGGAAGAACCACAGGAGAGGCCTGGTACCGAATTCATTTCTTATTAACCTTGCCCTTGCAGTCTTAAGCAAGTGATGCTAGGACTAAGCCTTGCTGTGAGCATCAGAGGGCTTGAGAGGTTAATCTGGCCAGTGGGAAGGGCACAGGAGGGATCTGAATAATGGATCCTTCCAGAAATTTGGAAGGACACCAGTGGTGCCAGGTCATTCTTTAGCACTTTAAACAAAGGGAGGACTAATTCCAGATGGTCTAGCTAGCCAGAATCAGAGTTCAGCTATAAGGTTTTGTTTAAGAAGAAGGTCTGGAGGGGTCATGCTCTGTTTTTTGAAGTTCCACACTTGAAATAGCAATTAATTGACTTAAACTCAGCTGTTGTCTTACAGGTGCCAGTAGATGTTAAAGCTAGCAGCCTGGCCAAATTGCAGTCAGGTAACTAAGTTACTAACACCTGGAAGCATCCGTGCAACATTACTGGATGTATAGACTACCTGAAGGATGCGTACAGTTGTGTTGTTCATGCATGTTCTTGGTAGAAGATGGTAAAGACATGTGGATGGGGATTCATGGCGGTACACAGCCGTTCTTTTTCTGGTAGCTGGGTGCTGAGCTGAGAAATGGCAGTCAGCAGAGCAAAGCAGCATTAACTGGCTTTTGTCTAAACAAAGTGTTACAGGCAGCTGCAGTTCATTGACTAATGAGAAATGAAGAAAAGGGCAACACAAATGAGTGTTGGTCTGTGAAAGCTACTTTAAAAGTCACAGCAGCTTTTAACAGAGCTATTGTCAGCAGTTTTTCCTCTTTCTGGGAGAGAGGAGCCTTCCTGGGCCTTCTCTAAAACCTTAAAAAAATCAAAATACTTCAGCTATTTCGTAGCACTTGCTATTAAATTTCAGGAGATGTGCACTGAGCATGCACTGTACTACCTGTAGAGTGTATAGGCTTTGCTATTGTAAAAGCCTGGGTTTCTTTTTATGGCTTTATGGGATTCATGACAACGCCGAGAATGTGGCAAAAAAGTGACCAGCAGCTCTGTCAGATAGTGTTTAGCTTGAATCTAATTTTGCTTCCTGAGCCCCAACACATAGGGAATACATAGAACGCATACTTAAAATGAGGATTTCGTTACACAGCCCTGCCTTACCCCTGTGAGTCGGTGTGTAGCTGCTTATTAAATCTGTAGGTGGTGCTAAAGCAGTAACAACTTCATTGGTGCCTCAGATATTTTGCAGTTTCCTAGTCTGAGTTGTTTTGCAAGTGTAGAGACAGTGTGAAGAGAGGCAGGCTTTTTTTTCCTGTAGTCATTATGAGGTGACGTGTGCCAAGGTAAGCAAGATAAATTTTGAACGAAGTGCACCTGCATTTGAATGCTGCTGATTTTCACCAAGGAGCAGGCTGGGGAGAGCACACTTGCAGAAGCGTTGATCTCTGGGGGTTCTGAAGGCTGGAAAAAGCACAAATCCCAAAATTTTCACCATGAAGAGTTCTAGAAATGTCTTCTATCTTTTCTTCTTTCATGCTGGTAGGTGCCCTCCAAAAACTTTTGCTGTGGCATGGTGTCTTTGGGGTTGATTTGTATATGATGTGGGAGAGCAGAGGGAAACCAGAACCATATCAGAACCAATCTTATATGGCCAGGAAAAGGAATAGAAAGAAATAATAGAAAAAATAGAAAAGGAGTAGAAAAGGCTGTATTGAACACCATGTGCATGTCTTGACTCATTGGTGTCAAATGCATTTCCTCAGCACTGAATCTACTTCTTTTGGTTGAGTGGTGTCTGTTTCTCACAAGTGTGAACAGTTCTGTGGCACTTATTTTGTAAAAATAGAAATAATTGTCTTATTCCACTTACCATGCTCTGTGCGACATGTTGGCCTTCTCCTGTCACTCCCAAATTYTAATGGTGAATGCTTTTAATTTCACCCGAGGTGTAGGTGCTGTTTCTGAAGCACTCTGCAGTTCTTTGAAAAGAAATGATCCTAGAATATTCCTTTTTTTTTTGACATTGTTTCTGTTGAAAGCCCTTGATAGTGTATTAATAGCTGTATTAATAGCCATTTGATGTTACAAATGCAGTACTGTTACTTTCAGCAAAGGAGTTAATTGGATGTTTGCCAGTGATAGAGTTATMTGTGTGTTTAGGACCTTGAGCATATTTCAAATGGAAGTTGCCAGCTCCTGCCATTACATGCTTTATGTATATTTACAGGTATACCGGAGGGCCAAAATTGTGAATAAACTTGGGTTCAGAGACTGACCTGCTGTTTTAAGATGTTCTTGGTTGGTAATAGGAAGAGAGGCTAACTACAGACCTTGGCTGTGCTCAAGCCCACTTCAAATGGGTTAACGTGTAAGGAAGGGAACAGGAAATTGCCCAGGATCTGGCTTTCCTGCAACAGCAAAGTTCAGCAGTTTGGAAAGGGACAAATTAATTACCTCTTTTAGATGAGTGAGGGAAAACCCAACAGATTTATGCTGTTTCACTGTTTTGGCTGAAATGTGGAGCCAAATGAGCTTTGTTTTATGTTTCAGGTGTATATGGCTCATGATTTCTTCATACAGTTCGTGCATTATCTCCTGTGTGTTTATATCTAAAACCAGAATGTTGAGGCTGAAGAATGGCACTTAGCCATACATACTGAGATGCTGAGACCCTAATTTAATTTCCATTTGCTTGTGTTCAGGAGAAGAAAAACCCAAACCCCTTTATCACTGAAAACCTCAATTCTTCCTCCTGTCCCAAGAAATTAATGGTTAAAATTTCACCCAGGTAGATGAGGTAGACGTTACGTTCCTGTGAGGTGCCTTTTTACCATGACCCTATTGTGCCTTTCTTCTAACCGTTCCGGTTCTCAGAATTCCTGGAACTCGGAGGTGGGCAGTTGTTTTTCCCTCTACTAGCACATGCTGCCATGAAAACGTCCTGTAAGCTTTCCAAGTCTCACTTTGTTGACAGCAGTGGAGCTGGCTCTGGGTTGCAGTGGAACAGCAAGCCAAACCCTCCGTTTCAGTAACTGGTGCAAAACAAGCTTTGTGGCATCAGTGATCTCGTTGAGTCTGCAGCCACCAAGTCAGAAAATGTGCATGGCTACTATTGAGCACTAGTGGAGTAATTTTAACTTGCAAAGTTAGATGTGGTATCTCAGCTGCATGACGATGGTGGGGAAGTTGAGGCCCAGTTAGAGTTTTTAGAAAACCCCATGACAAATAACTTAGAGCAGACTCCAACTTAAAAATAGAAATTGTAGAAAAGCAATGGAATGTGGTGCCCCCTGCTTACAAAGACGGTCTGTGCCTGTTTATCAGCAGAAGCCATAYTTGCATATGCATTTTATGTACAGCTGCACTGTTTGCGCATGATGATGTATCCTTACAAAAGCAGCAAAGTGTTTGTAGCTTTGGCGCTTAGAAAGGTAGCGTTTGGGCCTGCTGAAAGACACCTTTCTTCACTGATAATGGAATCTCTACTACTAAACTTGAGTCTTTTCATTCATGGAACCGCCCTCCCCTTTTCGTGACTGTGGAAACGGCCTCTGATGAAAGAGTGTTTTGAAGGGACAAGTTTACTTTTCTTGTTTTCATAATAAGCCTAGTGGCAAGGCTCTTGAACACCTAAGATTGCTTTTTTTTAATTTTTTTTTTATT
>JASVER010000036.1:4261221-4307154 GCA_030449065.1 Oceanodroma leucorhoa
TTTTTTTTTTTTTTTATTCAGACGAAAAAGGGCAGGGCAGGACTCCAGGTGCTAACTAGCAATGCTTGAGACAGAGCTGTCTTTGGACAGCCTCTGGTTTTATAGCATATCATTTTAAATGATCATTTTTAACACTTTTGACTGGAGAAAAAAAGGTGTATTCTGCAAAGTTTTAAGAATAGTTTGGACCCCCTGACCTATTTCGTGGTAGCCATATTTCTTCTGTCAGAAACCAATGCCATTGGGTTTCAGTATCTGAGTCTATCCTGTTTCCAGTCAAAAAATTTCAGTATTCATGTTAATCTGAATGAAAGTGGGAACTGTCTCTAAAGACTCCCTGTTGAAAGAGCCCTGATTTCTTTCTGTTTGGGGAGGAGGAACAGGATGAAAGGTGGGCTCTTTGTGAACCTTTAAATGGTAAGCTCTGCTAGAAAGGCACCGATGTGTTCTATAACTATAATATTTTCTCTTGGTGTTGTGTTAGCAGCTCTCAGCCTGGAACGTATCCGGTGGTGCACTGTCTCTGAGCAAGAACTTTCCAAATGTAATGACATGAGTAAGGCCTTTGGTGGGGCTGGCATCCTTCCCCCTCTGGAGTGTACAGAGGGGGGGTCAGCTGCTAACTGTGCGCAGATGATCCAGGTGAGTTGTGAGTGACAGCAGAGTCATTGATTTAATTTCCCCATGTGCCTAATAATCACTGGCGAGGTACACAGCTCTGCGGTGAGTGTCTGATGATCCAGGCAGCTGACCATATGCTTCCTGGCATTCATGTCTCTGAAAAGCAAAGCATATATTTTTTTAAAAAGACTTAAAGGTACACATATGAACCTGAATGTCAGAAAATGTGGAGGCAGGTAATCATAGTCATCTTCACTGGCAGAGTGGGGGGGAAGGGGAGGATGGCTGGCTGTGTTAATAAATAATATTCCTTGTGTATCCTGTGTAGACATGCCCAAAAATCGGGGTTTTATGGAGGAGATGCAGCCTGTCAAGGACGAGGTTCAGAGCCAGGAAATGAGGCCCGGCAGAGTAGTTTGAAGGGAGATAAGGCAGGTGGTTGTGTGGCCAGAAGAAAGGAACAAATTTCAGAAATTGTTATCTTGTAAATTTTTGTCAACAGAAGCAGAAGGGTTGTCTGACGACTAAAACTACCACAAATACTACTACACAAATACTGTTCTTAAGCGAGGGAATCAAGACTATGTTGAAGAATGTTAGGAGCAGATATCGATACATAGGTGGATCTTACCTCAGGATTAGACAGGAAATACTTCCTTATGTCAGATCTTCCTAAAACCGCTTGGCTGATGGCTGCATTCCACAGAGGGACCTGTTAGACTCTGCAAAGCAGGTTATTAAAAGGGCTGATGAGTGTCTCCTTCTGAAATACCGTGCACAGAGAATTGCATTTTTAAGCCACTGCAAGCAGCAGGCACCTATCTAAAACCTTGGATTCCTGTAAAACTTGATTAGCTGAACTCAGAAACCTGCAGGCGGATAGCACGAGTAAGTAGCTTTCTGATAAAATGAATCTTCACTGTAAGGCTTCAGACAAGGCTTTGTCCTTGTGACCTCTTTTTTCTTGTGCTAATAATCTACTAAATGTTTAAGCTGGCCTGCTCTTGTGTAGGACTGTGTGGAACCCCTGAGTCCGCATACGCACTGAACTCTGCTCTGAGGCCAAAAGGGGTGTGGGACGCAATGGCTGAAGAGGCAGAGGTATGCTGGTTTATAGCGCTGCGTAGCTTGGACTTAGTCCTGTGAATGTGTTAGCACATGGATAAAGTGAAAAACCTTTTTCTTTGAAGGTGTTTAAAAAATTGAGAAATGTCTAAATATTAAACTAGGGAACCTGACAATGTTTAATGTGACCAGAGCTGTCCTTCAGCAGGTCTTTAAACACTTTGGTAGGTAATTCTCAAATGTTGTGACACACAGAAATGAAGTCCCTGTGAAAATAATTAGCAGGGTATTACCATCACACATATACTTATCAAAAAATCATATGTGGAATAATCCTGTGCTTTTGCTAAATGTATTGGCAAATGCTTGCTACAAAAAAAATAAAATACCCACACTGTTGCTGGTATGCCACCTCAGCAGTGATAGTATGCATTTAAAGGAGAGGTCTGTAGCCTGTAAACTACTTCACATTAAATGCAACAATAGGCATTTCTTCTGTCTTGTTGTGTTATTTATACACCATTATTTATACACAAGCTATTGATAGGAGGCTCTTCTGCTAAACAGAGCTCAAAGGCTCAGCTTTCCAATCAGAAAAGTGCCATCTCACATGGAAGTATGTCCACATAATACAGTCCTTACTTTCTGTGGCCAGCCCTTCCCATTTTATCTGCTCTGCTTCCTGTCCACCACCAATTCTAGAGGCTCATTTTGTTCTCCCTGAGGGTAAGGTCCTTCTAACTCCCACCTCCTCTTCCTCCCCTCACTGCCAGGTGTCCCTTCTAAACAACAGGCCATATTTGATTCCTAAACTGTCGTCCTGTTGCTCTGACTCTCACCGGTGTAATATCAGATCTGGTTATTCCAGAAAGATTGTGTCTGTTCTTTAAGATGCAAATAACTCCCAACCCCAACTCCTCTCCAGGTTCCCTTGGAGCTTTGTTCAGCTCTCCTTCATGAGAAGCAACTCTCAGGACATCTATTGTTTCAGCTAATTAATGAATATAATCTTTTTTCCTCCCTTGAGCCAAATATTTCCTCCCTTGAGTAAAATATTTCAAATAACATGGTAACTTTAAATCTGATTTAGGTATCAACATCAAKGTATTACCTATGCTCTCATATTTTCAAGCTTTTTATGTGGCTCAGCCTGTGAGAAATTGCTGTGGTATACTAGGCAGCATAGTCCTAGCCCTACCCTAACCAATGCTCAGCAGACTACCAAGGGATAGGTAAACTAAATTACCCTCTCCAGTGCTGAACCAGAGGTTAAGCAAACTGATAAGAAACTTGGAATCAGCTTAGAAATGCAAAATGTCAAGCTGCTGATTATTTTCTCAGCAGTATCTTGTCTCTGTGCGAGATGCCCTCTCCTGGCTTCCACTAGGTTCAGCGCACAGCGAGGGCCCCGTTCAGCTGATSGGAGGTGTGTGTAGCAGTTCTAGTCCTTGCTGCCGTGGGAAGTCCTGTCCCGTGCATCCAGAACAATCCTGCATCTGTGGCAGGATTCTAGCCAGCTTGGTGTTCTAGTCAGCGGAAAAGATACGGTATTGTTGGACACCTTCCCAGCAGTAGATGCCCCAGATTTGTATTCCCCCACTTTGGACAGTCTTTTTTAGATGCTTTCTTCCTTCTCCAAAGTGCACTGCCATCTGCTCCCCCTCTCCCAAAATGCGTGGCTGTTTGTCTGCTGAGGTACAAGCCAGCATGCTTTAAGGTTGGTTTTGAGTACACTTTGGCATTCAGATTTTGCAGCCCCAGAAGACATTACTTCAAACTATCTGTGCATGACCTCAAAAATACATTTACTTTATTTAAATCTTCAAGCTTTGGGGCACTAACTATAGAGATGAATGAAATTCCAAATTGATGGGCCTTAAGATTGATCACAGAGCTGCAGGATCCATTTCTCAGATTCCTTTGGATTCTGAAGACTAGTGAGGCCATCACAGTCCAGGGCTGGTTTCTGCATTATTTCTGAAGGAAAGCAGTTTTCAAGTTCTAAAATCCCTCTTGGTAATTGTTGTCCAGAAATTTGAGTTCCTGTAAAAGAACTTTTTGGAGAAAAGAAAACTCACAAATGCAGATAAAGGGGCCTCTTCTCTTAAATTCATGAGTACTCTGCCTCTGGCTGTTGAGAAATACTGATAATTAAGCTTCAACATGTATTCTACCCTTGGGTCTGCACAGGATGATTTGGCAGATGCAGTGATACTGGATGGCCGTTTGATTTACCAGGCTGGAAAGGAGCACGGTCTGAAACCTGTGGTTGGAGAAGTATATGATCAAGGTATATTCTGTCTAAATAACTTCTAGATTACTTAATACGAGCTTTTTCTTACGCATTTTTACTGTTTCAATTTTATTTTGGAGTCCTCCTCTTGAAGACTCTAAACAGTAGGTAATGGTCAGGTTCCCTCTTGGATGTTCCTGCCCGTAGCAGAATGTGTGGGGGAAACAGGAGATGCAGGGCTGTGGCAGAGTCTGTCCTGAAACAGGTCAAAACAGCCGTTCCTGTAACAGGTTTGTTGGGTTGTTTTTTGCTTTGGGTTTTTTTGGTGTTTGTTTTTTTTTTTTTTTTTTTTTTTTCACTGCTTACTGTCTTCTCTGTTCCATACTTTGCAGATAAATTAATGAATTGCAAAGCATAAATTGTTATTAGGTTTATCTCTCAATCCCATAAATTAGAATAATTAGATTTTGTTTTTAATAGTGTGTATGATTACCTGCTGGAAGAAAGGAATTGATAGATTCTGTTCCTTATGTGGGTGTCCTTAAGCTTTGAGTTCCTTTCAAGAAAATAATTCAGTGGTGACTTGTCATCCTGACTAAGGGCTCAGTATCAACATGTCTGTGTAGTTCAGAGCTGGAAGATGTTCCCCATAACTTTCAGAGACCCAAGGGAAGGCACAGCTGTGGAAGCAGTCTGCAGGCAGTGGTGTCCCACCACTCTATTGAGAGATGGAGCTGGATTTGGTTTGCAGCTGGGTCTTAGTGTGATCTGGCCAAGGCTTCCTCAGAAGTGCCTGTTGGGCTCAGTCCACAGGGACTTGGATCACCTGCAGCACCCCACACACACACTGTTAACCACATCGTGACCCTGGTGAGGGAACTGTGCTTCAGTGTCCCAAAACCAAATAGGCCTTATGATCCAGAGGCTGGCTATCTCCATTAGTCAGGTTATGAGATCAAATCAGAGAAAAGAGAATGAAATTTAATGATTTATGACCTAAATAAAGTCAGATTGAATGACCCTATGGTYATTTCAGACCCTAAACTCTTGACTCTGAGTTATATCAAACAGTAAAACAAAGAGAGTGAAATCAGCTGTGATACTCCAGTCACATCAACTTGCTGTGCTGTGTCAAAATTAAGATCCAGTTAGCAGACAACTGGGGAATAACTTTTTTTACTATTAATTATATTGGTTTCAAGTCAGTCCAAATATATTTAGAATCATAGAAAATTTCTTCTTGGAAGGAACCTCTGGATGTCTTTCATCCCACCTCCCTTTCAAAGCAGGGTGACCTTCAAAGTTAGAGCAGATTTTTAACTGTGGCCTTTAACTGAGACCTTTCACACTGAAAAGATAACTGAGGACATTCACTCACCATCAGCAGGTTCTCACCAAGGATGTGAACAATGTGACTTGCCTGTGGGCAGGGGAGCCACAAGTGGCCAGAATTCAGCGTGTCTCACGGCAGTGCTGCTGCGAGGCTACTTGGCTTGTTTCTCTTTCTTCCTACGCTGCAGAGATGGGAACTTCCTATTATGCCGTGGCTGTGGTAAGGAAGAGTTCCAACATCACCATCAACAGCTTGAAGGGTGTCAGCTCATGTCACACAGGCATCAACAGAACTGCAGGCTGGGATGTGCCAGTGGGTTATCTAAYTGACAGTGGGCGCCTGGCAGCGATGGGATGTGACCTTCCAAAAGGTAAGTGTTACAGGGCAAAGATCTGATTCCGTATGGGCTTGGGACCTTGTGTGTGGACAGAAATGTGTGACTCTAGCTGCTGTTTTGTTCCTTGGCTTTGATGCTCCTTGTAGGGTGGAATAGACCTAACGTAGGTCTGACGAAGACTGCAGGGTTTTTTTTTCAATTTGGAAACCATCTTTTAAGAACAAAATGACTTATCCCTTCTAAATGTTTTTAGAGATGTACTGTGTAGATGTGTTAAAATAAGATCRTAGGATCTTGTTTATTCATTGCTAAAATCTTCTCATTCTAATTTCACATTTAGCTGTAGGTGACTTTTTCAGTGCAAGCTGTGTTCCTGGAGCAAGTGGCGTAAACTATCCCAAATCCCTCTGTCAGCTCTGCAAAGGGGATTTGGCTGGGCAGAACAAATGCGAACGAAATTCCCAAGAGCGATATTATGACTACAGTGGGGCTTTCAGGTAAAAATCATGGCTCTGTCGGTTTTTTGGTTGGTTTTGTTTGTTTGTTTGTTTGTTTGTTTGTTTTATCATTATGCTCTATCCATCACCATCATGTCCAGGTGTCACTGACAGGAAATTGAAGCCGGAGAACTTCCAGTTGATCTTGTTACAAAATCTGCTATTGTTTTAGGACAGCCATGCTTTAAACTTAGAGACTGAACGAAAGTAATTCTAAACCCACTATTTCAGGTATTAATATCTGAGTATCAAAACCAAATGGATATTTAGCACTTATACTGGGCAGGGAAATCCCATTGCTGTTTGCTTTGTCCAGCAGCTGTTGACACAAGTCTGAGTGTTTGTTTCAGCAGGCTGTATCTTTTCCAGTAAAACCTGATGACCCTTAGAGTCTGAGAGCTGAACTGCCGCCCTACTCAGCTATTTCAGGCATCCCACCTCAGTTGCACTGAATTAGTGAGTTGCTCTGCCCTCCGTTTTTGCACACCAACCTTTCCCTTGTTTTCCTCCTTCCTGTCTGCGTGCTGCGGTGCAGCTCCCCGGCCCTGAGTAATAGMGTTGACTGAGCAGGGGCAGAATTTGCTCATGTGAAACACTTGCTCCTCTCTCCGTATTCCCCAAAGGATCGTGCGACTGCCTTAGACGGAGAACTCTCCTGGTCAAAGAAGGTCATGGTGTTTGTCCCAGGCAGCACTGAACATGTTGTCCATGTTCACCAAATGACAGTGATAGTTTACTTCATGCTCTAACAGCCACTAGTCTCAGCCTTGAGCAAACTCAGCACAAGGAAATAGGTCAGTGTCCGTGGCTGACGGAACGTAGCAAACAGCCCTCTGGCTGTCAGCCGGCAGCGTCCAGTGCSTGGGAGCTGTGCTTTGTAATGCGTCTTTGTGGTTGGACTTATATTTATTAGGTGTTTGGCTGAAGGTGCTGGAGAAGTGGCTTTTGTGAAGCACAGCACAGTGCCTGAAAATACAGATGGTGAGTAATCCAGAAGCTTGTTGAACAGTGGCTGCAAGGTCTGAAGTACGGTGTCTGTAATGACAGTATAACGTCAAATGTTTGATTTATTTTGAATTGAGGAATCAGCAAAAAATGCTTTTAATAGTGAAAACAGATGTACCCACAGATGTATGCACTAGGAGATAGAGGAGTCCATGTGATCTTTTTTTTTTTTTTTTAAATGCTTGATAGTTTCAGTAAAGGTTAGAGGTGGAATCTTAAGCTGCTTCTGGAAAGAGAGCTTAAACAGCACTAAACTCTTAGTTTTGTACAGACCTGGGCTGTTACTTTGCCTCAGCCTACCCAAGGATTTCAGCAGAGACTAGCAGAAAGTTAACAAGATGTGGCCTGCCCTATCTGGCACTTTGTGAAACCTACCTTGAGCATAACATTACTTTAATGTTATGGGCCTGTCTGACCATCATTTACAGGGAAAAAAACAAAAAAATATTGCATGTGATCCTAGACTTAGGGATGCTCTTGATACTGCTGCAGAGCCCAGTACAGTTCAATGCAGTTTCACAAGTGTTAAGCTATTTATTGTCTTATCAGAGATACAAGACTAAAGGACCACGTAGATGCATGGGATATATTGTGCAGTCAGGAGTAGTTCAAAGATGCTCAGGAGATGCGTGTTCTGCTCCACATGTGCATGCGATGCCTAGAGCAGATGTGGAGCCAGAAGCATCAGCCCCACCTGATGTCTGTCCATAAGCATGTTCTGTCTGATTTCAGGAAGAAGTCTTTCTTCATGGGCCCGGCGGCTTCGCTCCCAGGACTTCCAGCTTCTGTGCCGCAACGGCCACACAGCTGATGTGACAGAGTGGAGAACCTGCCACCTGGCCCGAATCCCAGCTCGTGCGGTGGTTGTGCGCCCTGACACAGATGGGACACTTGTCTTCCGGTTCCTGAACCAGGGACAAGTAGGACACCATTTTTTCATCAGTGTTGCATTTTAGAGGGGTTCTCCCACCTGTCTGGCTGAACTGAAGCCAGGATATGTGGGCACCTTCAGCTCTGTGGGGTTTGAAGGGGTATGGGATGTCACACATCCCAGGCAGAGGGATGTGTGACAGGTGCTTTTTTTCTTCCTTTAACATTACAGCAAAGATTTAACGGGGTAGGCACCAAGTTTCAGATGTTTGACTCCGCAGCCTACGGTGCCCAGAATCTTCTGTTCAGAGACTCCACCACAGAGCTCGCTGCAATCACAGCTCAGAATTACCAGGCATGGCTCGGTGATGAGTATCTTCATGCCATGCAAGCTCTGAGCTGCGACCCCAACAGTAAGTTGTCTTTAGATTCCTATTCATAACCAAGAACAAAGATAGCTGGTAACAGAGACCATCTTTATTCTGCTTTGTTTTCTTCTCACTCTTGGAGGGTTATGGCAAGATGCCAGTCTAATCTTTGAGCATGGAGAAAGGTCACTTTTTGACCTAGAAACAGTATCACGTTGCGGAATACTTTCCTGTGCAAATTGGCCCACTTTGTGTTGTAAGATGCAGGCATTTTCTACCCTTTTGGGTGTATGAGACACATTAATCTGGTAAGCTGCTACTGCTACCTGGTACTCCATTTCTTACCTGCTAACAAGGGGAAATAGTAATGTGTTGCTGTGTAAATCCTCAGGTAGTCTATAAAGAACGGATGAATGGGTTCCTAGCAGAGAATTTAATTCAGAAGCTGAAGAAACCCTCAGTTGCTCTTTACTGAAGTGTTACGGTCTTTTATACTATCAGAAGAATGTAGAAGTTACTTGATGTGCATTCTGGCAGCCAGAAACACAGGTTGTAAGAATCCCTGCCTTAAGAAGCTTAATAATCATGGCAACTGAGCCTCCCAGACATGCTCTCTGCTGCGGCAAAGCCCCTCACCTCCCGGACTTGTCTCTTCTGGGGGTTGCTCAGTGACTGTCAGGTATGAGGAAGCCTGTGTTCAGGGTGGTTTTTTGCTGCACTCAACTAACACATTATGGCTGCGCTTAATGGTCAGCAGTCGTAGGAATTCTTGTTCCTTTGCTATGGATGGGTCTGCAGTGTGAACATACCACTAATCTGGAGAGCTCTGGGGTTCCTAATCAGGTGTAAGTCTGAGATGGAGAGAAACACAGAAGTAAACATTTTTAATAACATGTATGGTACATATGTGACAGTGGGCAGTGTGTATCCCTCCTTGTCCATTACAAAGAAAGTGAACTGGAACATTTGCTCTCCAATTTTGTGCAGCGTTGCCAGAAAGCCTGAACTGGTGTGTTGTATCCACTGAGGAGATTTGGAAATGTGGTGAAATGGCCATTGCCTTTAAGAAAAAGAATTTGAAACCAGCAATTCAGTGTATTTCAGCCAAGACAAAGGAACAGTGCATGGAGCTGATCCAGGTAGGCTGCTRTAATCCTTGTGCAATAAACCAAATTAACACAAGCTGCTCTCTGCTGGGTAGGTAGGATCAGATACGCGCACTTGGGTGACCAGTAGGAATACTGGATTTCAAGGAGGTGTTCTGTAGCTCACATGGCGTGGATGGGCCTGAACCCTGATGATCTTCAGTTGTGATGAGGGCATTGTTGCGCATCTAGCTCAAGCCTGACTGTGTGAAATCTCCTGTCCCCGTTTCACTGATTATGCTTTATGCAGGTTTTGGGGGTTTTTTTAGCAGTGTATTGCTCTTCTGCTGTCAGACTTGCCYTTTGAGATGCAACAGGTGTGATGCTAAAGGTGTCATCATTGTAGCAGGGAAGGTATCTGCCGTTTTTTCACAGGAATCCTAAATTTTATTTTATTTTTCAGGAAAAGGAAAGTGATGCTGTAGTTCTGGGTGGAGCTGATATTTACACAGCTGGGAAGACATATGGCCTTGTACCAGCTGCTGGAGAAAGTTACTCTGGTAAGAAGGGCAGGAAACATAAATAYAGACCTTATTTTTCCAGGTTGTTTGAAAACAGCTCTAAAAGCACAGCCTCTGTTCCCTAGCCCTGCTGGGAAAGCTGTTTTCAAAGGAAATGAGAATTATTATCCTCCCATCATGGTTAAAGGAGGAAATAAGTATGGGATGGGTTCCTACAGTGAGTTTGTGGCAGCTTTTATCTGTTCTGCTGCAGGACCAGGTTGAGTCTTTGGCAGTTTTGAGTCTTGTACCTCTTTATTTGTCTTTTCAATTCTGCAAAAAAATATTTACAATGGAAAAAATTAGTATTCACAAAATCAAAATATTTTTAACAGAAGCAAAAATACAGAATTTGCACAGTAGATTCTAATTAGAAACAAATTCTTCCTGACAATGTGGCTGCTTCAGAGTCACCGATGAAAAGAGAGCTTGTGTCCCCTGTGTCACTAAGGCAGAATTTCAATATGCTGCAAAACTCATGGAAATTTTAATACAGGTTTGAGGCTTTCACATAGAAGTAACTTCTTAAAGCAGTTTTGCTAAGTCACTAATGACCCAAACGTTGTTTTTCAGAGGGATGTATTTGTAAGAGCTGGTGTTAACAAGAACGCTTTCATGTTTGTCTCTAGATAATTCAGTTCAAGTGCATGGCAGTACCAGTATACAGGCTGTAAGTGAATGCAGCGTTGTGAAGAGTAATTACATGTACATTCACGCTTCCTGACTAGACGAGTGTTGGTGCAATTGAAGTTGGCACCAGATAAGTGTAATGGATCTGTAGATGATCATGAAGCAGTGGGAATGCTTAAGGGAAGCTGTAATGTGTTTTGTTTTTTTCTGCAAGCTGATGACAACAGCAGTGCATACTATGCTGTGGCATTAGTGAAACGAAATCTGTCCAATGCATTCACCATCAGTGACCTGAGAGGGAAGAAGTCCTGCCACACAGGACTGGGGAGAACCGCTGGATGGAATATCCCCATTGGTATGCTAATTAGGAGGGGCATTATTAAGACCAGAGACTGTAATATTCCTCAAGGTAAGACAACAGTACTATGTATCAAAAATACAGTAACAGTCTCATTATAAACTTTCATTAGGGAAGTAATTTTGATATTTCRTAGCTCTGTATTACGTTTATCTGTTTGTGAAGGGGTGTTGTGTTTTTAATGTAATGATTTGAAATTTTAAGTTTGCCACYGGAGTAGGCTAACTCTACTGAGAATGACTCTACTGAGTCATACTGAGAATGTTACATCTAACACGAAAGTATTCCTTTAATTGATTCCAAACCATTGGCTAATTTAGGTTGGAAGGGACCTTTGGAGGTCATCTAGTCCAACCAACTGCTCGAAGCAGGTCCAGTTAGATCAGATTGCCCAGGGCCATGTCCAGGCAGGTTTTGAGTAACTCCTAGGATGGAGATTACACACAACCTCTCTGGACCCTGTCCCAGCATTTGACCATCCTTGGTATAAAGATTTTTTTTCTTGCATCTAATCAGAATTTTCCTTCTTGTAACTTCGGTCTGTTGCTTCTCATCCTTTTGCTCTGCATCCCTGAGAAGGATCTGGCTCTCTCTTCTTGAAAAACCCACCATGTAAATGAAGACAGCAATACACTGTTAGTTGTCTTACCTCCAGGCTGACCAAACCCAGCTCTCAGCCTGGTAAGTGCTGAGTCATGTGCTCCAGCCCTCTGAGCATCCTACTCTCCTTCCACCGTATTTGCTCTAGAATGTCAATGTCTTTCTAACATGTCTTTCTGTCCCTGGGGGCTCAAAACTTGGCACGGATGTCAGAGGAGAATCATCACTTCCCCTGAGTGCTCCACTAACACAACCCAGTATGCCATTAGCCTTCACTGGCACAAAAGCACACTGCTGACTCTTGGTCAACTTGTTGTCTGCCAGGATCCCCRGGGCCTTTTTTTACAGAGCTGGTTTTCAGCCTGCCACCCTCCASCCTTTCATGGTCTTACTCCATCCTAAAAGCAGGATTCTGCATTCGCCTTTGTTGAACTTTGAGGTTCCTGTCAGCCTGTTTCTCCAGCCTGTCCAGATCCATCTCAGTGGCGGCCCTGGCCTTCAGTGTATCAAACTGCCAAAGTTTATTCCAGTTTTCAGAAATGCATTTGAAGAGTCCATTGCTTTTTGTATTTAATCAACTTTAAGCTTATCATATCGTCTTGAAAATCCTGCTTTCACACCTGGCTGTCTCAGCTTTTGCTTGAGGATATTGACCCAAGTCAGACATCAATAATGGGATGGTCAGAGAAACTCACATACAGACACATCCCCTCTAGGTGGTACTTCCAGCTCTGGGATATCATTGCAGTRAATGATGTATCCCTGTCCTGAATTTTATTGCATTTATTTTCAAACTGTATTTAGTAATGGAGCAACGTAGCACAACAAGCAAAGGATCTATGACCATAGGACTCCAGATTCAAATTTTGCTTGCCTGTTTCCTATCTCCCAGGAAGCTCTTTGGTTTCATTACATAATCACCTAAATAGTGCTTYGAAAATATTTTAAAAGTTGCAGTTTGTAAATTCCAGTAAGGCAGCTATAACTCATGTTTCTAGTGTTCTACTGAAACCTGCATTGGTTATAACTTCATGACACTGTAACTACCTTTCTTGTGAAGAGCTCACRCTTTTCATTCATTATATTGGTTTGTCTTTCTTTCCCCAGCTGTGAGTGAGTTTTTCTCTGCCAGCTGTGTGCCTTCAGCTAAGCAGGACAATTACCCATCAAAACTCTGTCAACTATGTATTGGAGATGATAGTGGAAACCATAAATGCAGTGCAAGTAGCCAAGAACGTTATTACAGCTACAGTGGAGCCTTCAGGTAATTAATACATATGGTTGTTATTTAGTCTGTCAGCTTGTCAAAATGCAAGGAGGAMCTGTTTTCCATCCCAGTCAGCGAAAAGTGGTTATTGTTGCTACAGTTAGATGGCGTGTGCCATAAATGAAGTGGGACATGTCCCCAGATGTCTTCAGCAATACAGGTACGTCACAAGGCATTACATTAGATCATGTCAAAGCCTTTTGCCAGCTTCCTGGCCTGCAGCCAACCAGAGGACCAACAGCCAAATCCGTATGTCTGTTTACAGAGCAGCAGGCACCCACCTAGTGAGGAGCAACTGGATTGTCATCGGTCTCCAGTCTTGCTTTAATGCTCAGTGTGACAGACAGTCTGCCACTCTGAATGGTCAGGTCATCCATAAAGAGCTTTACCAGGGACGCAGGCAAATAGTAGCCAGAATCTGGCTGCTGTAAGTCCATGCTGAGAGTGGCAGGCTAGTGACAGGGAGCCAGGAGTGGGTCTTCACTATCCTTACTCGTTGGTGGCTGTATGTGAAGGTAGGTTTCTGAACAGCACAGATGGCCGATGTTCAGATATCAATCCTCTTCAGAACAAGATGTGTTAAAGGTACAGGGGAAAATAATATAAAATGGAATAAATACTTTGTGTAACAATGGACATCTACATATGGGGTCATACCCAAAGACTGTGAAACTTGGATATGGAAGTAGTACTTCCTTTTCCAGACCTTCACCTCTGAAGGTAACACTGCATGTAACAGAGCTGGCAGCGAGCAGTCTTTTTCCTTCGGGGAAGAGACTTCAACAGCAGTTGCCTGGTAAATATTGAAGTGCTAGACTTGCAGATCTGTTTAGTTGTGTCCAGCCGCTCTGCTGTGGTACATGCCTTGCAGGCAAACTCCAGATCCTCTGCTGCACTTTGTAGATTAACAGAGGTAGCTACCAGTCACCAAATGAATAAGCAACAAACGCTGTTACAGGCTGTATGAGCCTTGCTCATATTCTAAGGTTGTGCATTTGATAATAGTGCCCATACAGACCAAACTTTATATGGAGATCACTACTTTTTTTTTTTTTTTTTTTTTTAACAGAGATGTTTAATTCATCAAGTGATGTGGAAAGTTTTAGGTATTTAAAAGGTTGGGATTTGGGTGAAAAATGGAGGGTCACAATCTTCTGCAAGGTAGGGATGGGTCTGGCTGTGATACTTTGGTGATCCTCTCTGAAAGAAGAATGAGTTACGGAGAGTGACTGACATGAGCTTAAAATACAGCCTCAGACTTCCAGATTCCTTCAACTCTGGATATSTTCAGGCTAACCTGACTAGAGGTATGAGAGGTCATTCAGTTTGTGTATATCCCACTGCCTGGGGCAAATTAAACTGCACAGAGTCCTGAAAAACCTATTGGGAGCAGCCTTTTCTGATGGGGAATGCACTGAACAGCACCTATTGAGGTCTCTGTTCTCTGCATGACAGTGTCAGCCACATGGTGATAAGAACTCGGATTATAACTGCTCATGTTAAACCAGGTGCACGTGAAATATATGTATTTTTGGTAACTGTTAGCAATAATAACTTTCGTTCACATTTTATACTACGTAAACCAYGCTCAGTTACAGCTTTACATCTTCTTGATTGGTGGGTTTAATGATCTTGTTTTAGGAAATGCTTCTTGAAAACACTTGTAGAATAAACTACAAGGTACCACCACTAAACTCTACTACCCACAGATCCTCTGCCAGCACACACTACCCAAAATACCTGGGAAGTTAGATCTCTTCGCTAGCTCAGCCAGCTCACTGATTTGAGGTTGATTTTATTTGTGTATTACTTGCTGTCTGAAGTAAGTGCCATGCATTTCTTTTATCTGCTGACTTCATATTTCAGGCCTAGCAAAACTCTCCTAACAGTCTGTGGTGCCTGCTGTATCGTGCGCTGGACAMCACCACAATGTAACATGGGCAATAGCAAATGCTGGGAAAGGTGCATTGTTCTACACCTTTGCCCTGAAACTCTCTGTAATGGGATACCACACTCGTAGGAAAGGAGGGATGTTAGAGGCATATSTGCAGAATCTGATAAACTCTTGGGTTATGCACTCAGCTTATTTTATTCAAAAAAAGTCTTAATGACATATACTTTGTACATGATTTAGAAAGGAGTGAAAGTGACTTAGCAGATGAGGAACACTGCATTGAGTATCACGTATCTTCTGTTTCTTTGCTCATCTAATATTGGCCTTTTGTGTTGTTTCTCTGTTCCTCTCCTAAAATTCTTAATTCAGAATATTTTTGTAATACTTTGCGAAGATGTTGGTTTTCTCTCCTTTCAAGACGATTCATTTCTCTGTTTTTGCTTATTACCTTAGGGTCCAGTGCGTTTGTGTGCAGGAATGTATGTAAGAAAAATTGAATTCTAAACCTATCAGTTACTAGAAAAAAATGTGGTTCACATAAAGATGCTTTGAACAGAATTTTTATCTCTCATTTCCCAAAGGTGCCTGGCACAGGACTCTGGGGATGTGGCCTTTGTGAAGCACTCGACAGTGTTTGAGAACACAGATGGTACCCAGTTTTACATATCTCTTTATTATAATTCAGTAATTCTTCTAGACCCTTTTTGCTCTAAAGCATTCAATGAGTGACAGTGACCGGTTTCTTTTTTCAGGTAAGAATACTGATAGTTGGGCCCAAAACTTGAAGTCCAGTGATTTCCAGTTACTGTGTCCAAATGGTGCCCGTGCTGAAGTCACCCAGTTTGCTGAGTGTCACCTGGCTCGCGTGCCAGCTCAGGCCATTATGGTTCACCCAGATACCAGCGTTTTTGCTCTATATGGACTACTGGACAAAGCCCAGGTATTAATAATCCATTTATGCTATGGGGGAGTTACGCATGGTGTAACACAGACCAAGGATAAAGGCAACAGGACCATACTGCCTTATTATGTCCCCTGCAYCAGGGGACTGGCAGCATGTGCACTGCGCAGAGCCCTGTTGTTGGAGTGGGACGGAGAAGGTAAAATACAGCCCGTGTAATTCTCCTAGTAAAACCACCCTGCTGCACAAGGGATTTCAACTTTTTGCCCAGCCACTGGTTTCAGTAGTAATTTTCCTGGAGCTTAAGGTGTTCTCCCAAACTGCATGACTTTAAAGTCAACAAGAAACAGAGTACATGCTAACACTTTTCCATCCTGGATTTTCCTAGGAATGCGACAGAACGTTGCTGGGTATATTTATGCTGCAGCCATGTACACGGTAAACCATGTAGGCAGACCATGCGTGGCTGCCACAGCAAGTTCCTGTCAATACTGAAGTTAACTAGTTTAAAAGCAGTACTGGGTATCTCCATGCTAGGCACCAGTCATTTCTGTAACTGCTCTGCAGCCAAACCCTGTATTACACAACAATATTTAGACAGAATAATTTTTTAAAAATACAGCTCTTTCCAGATAGTAACTAAAAAAAAAAAAAAATCACAAATGGTGTCCTTGAAATTGCCAGTAGCAGAATTCTGTATCTAATCTACTGGAGCATCCATAAGCAAATGCATAATAGAGATTCTGCAATTGTGTATGAACTTTTCATCTACAAAACAGTTCCTGTCGTCTTTCATGTTGTACAAGAGGAATGTGGCACTTAATCTTGCAAAATACTGAAAATTTTGCATTGTTTTCAGGTCTACTTTGGAAAGAGCAGCAATGGAAATGGATTCAAAATGTTTGATTCTTCAACTTTTCAAGGAAAAAACTTGATCTTTAAGGATTCTACCGTTAAGATTGTGCCAGTAGAAGAGAGGAGGACGTATGCAGAATGGCTGGGGAGTGAATATATTGAGTCCCTTGAAGGGATGCAAACACCGCAGTGCTCTGGGGCAGGTAATAAGACAAGACAACACCTACTCATGACTACTGTTGTTCCCCTTCTTATTTTATGTCAGATACAAGGCTTGGACTAGCATGGTCCAAATAGCAGCTTCCAGGCCACCTCTGGCCTACCACCTTTTCGTCAGATAAGCTGCTGTTTGGATAACAAGTTGTGCCAACATTTGAATGCCTCTTCCTGCCTCTTTGCAGGGCAAGTGCTAACAGCACCTGCTCCTCAGGGGAGTGGGGTGGGGCTGAAAGCTGCCCCTGTCCATGTGGGTGGGGTGGAATTTGGGGCAGAAGCCAGCAATACAGTGTCAGTGTGGTTTACTTGCTGATGTTGAACCACCCTGGGCTGGAGGATTCCCAGGTGCTGTCAGATGGATACTGGGTTCCTGACCTGTAGAAGAATTTCTGCATCTTAGAAGGCAGTATCAAAAATCTTGTCTAGTGAATCCTCTCTGGCCTCCTGGCTGGTTACGTTCAGACTCCTAATCCCTGCGTATCCCATCCTACCCTTTCTGGGGGCAACAGTTTTTCCTGAACTCTGCTGCTAGATGAGGTAGGTGCACAGAGGATGGACAGGCTGTGGACAGAGAGATGACCTGCAGTCCAGAGTACAGCTTCTGCCACAGGCAAGGTCCTCCACCTCCAGTAGAAGAAAGTAGGGGGAATCTCCAAAATCACTGGATGAAAAAGAAGGCTAGAGAGACCTAGCAGGACTACCTGTTGGCAGAGGAAAGAACGAAGCCAAATGTGTGCATCCACTGAGCTGCTTGACTTTCCACAACCAGTGCTCTCACTCCTTGAGAGAAATGTCATCTGCCCTGTGATCTTTAATTTGATGCAATCTCCATCAAGAAACTTGTGGCGGTACTCCTTCTACATGGGGTTATCTGAGTGCCTGTGCTGTTAGTGAAACAAAGTAGTTCACTTCTGACTAACTGTTTCTGTATCTACTGGCTTGTAGCATTCGGTTTTTATTTTTATCCATAGCTGCAATAACAACAAATGTTGCTGTGCTGCTGGCAGGCAGTGTTCTTCTGACTACACCTACCACCTCATGATCCTGGGATGAAAAGACATTCAACATAATAAAAAAAACTTGGTAAAACTAGATGATAATAATAATGTAAATAAATGAAAACTAACAAATAAACACGAGAAGTAATTACAATTTATCCAGACTTTAGCCTGATCGCTAAACTAAATAATTTCTCACTTTCCTGGGAAATTAACCCTTGTTCTTGCTTCTCTTACCCCACTTCCCAGCTTTTCTCAACCATTTAATTTGCTCCAAGCTTACCTGGGTTTAAGAGAGAAAGAGATAAAATATGGCCTCCTGCTGTTTCATTTTAGATTTTAGAGCTGTGTCTGCAGTAGCAGGTAGTGACACAATGCAGCAGCACCCAAAACCACAATTATACAGGATTGAAGTCCTTGGGTCTGAGCTCTGCTTCTCTCAGCCAGGGATCCATGACACCTCTGGCCATTTAGCTGAAGGCTCTTGGCCATGGCTTCCCGTCTGTATACCTTTGAATACGCTGTGTTAGGTTTTATCTGTCAAATACATAGTCGATGTATTCAGTACATACTCTATGTGTTTGGTGTGTGCGTTTCTGCCACATTTGGATCCTTTCTAGCTTGCAGAGTGGCTTTTTAAATAGGATATATAGCTAGATCTGTGAGTCCTTTGGTTTTGCGAGGCTGTTGGTGTCGTGGTTACCCCACCGTTGTCAGGCATTGCTCCATTCCTTTGAGAGCCCCTGAAGGAGCCTACATCCTCCTTGTTTTCTTGCATCACGTGTACAAGTGTTTGGATTCATCACCTCTCGTCTTTCATGGAATGATTTTGTTTGTAGGCAGGAATTGCACAGTAATTTCATGTTCACATTTTCCTCCTACAGTGGAWTATCTTTGTGAATACAACACTACAGAAAAGCAGTTAAAAAAAAATATTCTCAAACTTGCTCAGTATAATAAAGAGGCAGCAATGACCTTTTCCCTACTGTCTCAGTTACAGAACTGCTGTTAAGAGCCCAGAGAGGCTCTCGTCACGAGTAATCTCACATATATGTATTTCGCGGGGACGGAGGCACGCTGAGCTGGTCTGCTTGGAAGTGGCTGTGACCTCAGGGCACAGGGTGTTAATGTTTTCTCTTGTGAAGACAGAAAATGCAGTGTTCTAAATCTCTCCTTGGCTGGCGGTGACTGCTCATTTCTTTACCTCTACACCCCTCCTGCAGCGAGCGCGGTTAATTACGAAATAACTAAAATTCGAGGTGCCGGTGAAGGCTGCCCGGGGCCGGGCGGGGCGGAGGGCGCTGCGCATGCGCGCCAGGCTCCCGCTGCGGCGGCTGGGCCGGCGGGCGCGCGCCCCCTGGCGGGGCGGGGCGGGGCCGGTGGCGGCATGTGGGCCAGGGGGCTGTGGGCGCTGCTGGCCGCGCTGCGGGCGGGCTGGTGCCTGCTGCCGCAGGCCGGCTACCTGCACCCCGACGAGTTCTTCCAGTCGCCCGAGGTGATGGCAGGTAAGGCGGCGGGCGCTGCCCGCAGGGGCGGGGCGCTGGGCCCCGGCCGCGACCCCTCAGCGGGCAGCGGCGGGAGCGCTCCCCGCGGCGCGCCGGGGGATGGTCCCGCCCGCTCCCGTCCGCCCGGGGTGGGGAGACCCCYCGAGGGGTGCGGGTTCCGCGGGGATCTGAAGCTGTGCTGCGCACCGGGTAGGCACGTATCTGTCATACAGCGTCGTCCCGAGGTGCAGCCTTCCTCCTGTGCTGCGAGTCACGGTTGGGCATTCGCACAGCAAATGGGACGGAGCGAGCCGCTCCGCGCTCCCTGGTTGCTGCAAAGCGATTCTTGCAGGCAGGGCGGGAGCGGCTCTGCAGCTGYGGGGGCCGTGTGCCTGCTGTCCGCGCCAAGTGCTGCCTGGAACCGTATCGCCAGAATAGACCGCTTTTTTTCCTTAAGGCTTTGTAAAGATCAAAGGTATGCTCCTAGAAATTTCGATGTTGACAGTAGTCTCAAAAGTTTAGGGACTGCTCTGCACGGTGATGCCTCTTATACGAAGTTGTATTYCTAACACTGAATTACTGAATAAAATATATTATGTATGTACGGTTTTTTTTCTTTTTTTTCTTCCTTTATAGGAGATATTTTAAACCTACAGGTCTATTATCCTTGGGAGTTCCTTTCCAGCTCTCCTTGCAGAACAGTTGTTTTCCCATTAATGACATCTGGAGTAACCTACTGGGTGATCAAGTCTTTGCAGCAGCTGGACATATGTTCAAGTTGCATCAACAGCTATACCCTTCTTGTATCACCTCGCCTTCTCTTTACAATGTTTTCTTTCATACTCGACTATAGTGTTTATCGATTAGCTCCTTTCTGGGAAGCAGATCCATGGAAAGCGCTGGTACTTCTTGCTGGGTCGTATGTCACTCTGGTGTTTTATACAAGAACATTTACCAACACACTTGAAGGACTTCTCTTTGCTCTTCTGATGGTATTGGTTTCCTCAAGAAAGTCTGACGGCAGCTTAGCAGAGCCTACAAGCAGCCCTCTCGTAGGTATTATAACGACTGCTGGGTTTTTCAACAGGCCAACCTTTYTGGCATTTGCTCTAATGCCCCTGCTTTACTGGGCAGGTTCAATTGTTGATTCTCAAAAGAGCATTAAAACTGTCATAAACCACTTTTTGAAGCTTGTCCTATGTGCATGTTTCACTGCCATTGTTTTYGTAACAGCCGACACCTTCTATTTTACCTCCATGGGCTTAGACAACCTCTACAGCATTAAAAAGAGCAGCCTATTTGATGTAATAAGTCAATTAAATGAGAAAATGATAGTAACCCCTTTCAATTTTCTCAGCTATAATCTTAATCCTCGTAATCTTGCACTGCATGGAAGTCACCCACGAGTTACACATTTTACAGTCAACGGAATAATGCTGTTTGGGATCTTACATATTCTGGCCGTCGGTGCTGGTTTTAAAATGTTAAAGAAATATATCCATCAATTAATATGGGTCAAATCATATTGCCATGGGTCATCTGGRCTATTAGTGCATTCTGAGGGCAATCCAACATTACTGCTGTTTTATTTTGTTCCTTTGGCATTTCTCTCCCTATTCACTCACCAAGAACCTCGGTTTCTCATTCCTCTCATCTTGCCATTAGTCCTGTTCAGCACATCACAGAATAGAGCTGTGAAGTGGAAACATGTCATTATTATTTTCAATGTTCTCGGGGCTTTGCTGTTTGGGTGCTTACACCAGGGAGGAGTGATACCATGTTTGTTTCACTTGGAGCAACTCATGCATTCTCCGGAGTCCTCAAACCATCCAAGACACTATACTCTACTCTTTGCTCACACCTACATGCCTCCTAGGTCTCTGCTTAATATCAAGAAGAGAGACACRCATATAGAAGTCATTGATATGGCTGGGTCTGAAGAAGAAACCCTCTGCCGAACAGTAGAGCAGCGAGCAAACAATTTTACCTGCAATGACTGTTACGTTTTTGTTATAATCCCTGGTACAGTCAGAGCCACAATTACAAAGTGTGGTGTCTCGTTCTTGAACGAGACTTTGATATTTCCACACTTATCAATGGAAGACCCACCACAAATACCCTTCCTGTTCAGTGGAAATTGGAGAAGTCAGTTAGGACTATACATCCTTCAGCTAGACAGAGATCAGCAGAGCCTTTAGATTTTAGGAGAACAATGTTTTAGTTTTTCACTTCACTTGGGCGCTGCCCAAAGGTGCTGTGAGACCTTCCTCTTCACAGACCCACCTTCAGCACAAGCAGTGGCACTGGGAGCTCCCCTGAGGCTCTTTGTTCCCTTTCTTCATGCTCTTACGCTCACTAGTATATCCAGTTCTGGACAGAACCTGCTTAAAATTTGAGTTCTTCAGCCCCTGTGGTGTTTCATATGAACTTGTATTTTCCTGGTGAAAGAGGATGAAATCACAGCCCACCAAATGTGGTTCAAGCTTAGCTCTTTCCATGTGAGACTTATTTTGAAGGTTCTTATAAACTTTGACAGGGTTTGTGGATTGTGTAGTTTTTACTGATAATAGGCATTAACTCAGCTGCGGGAGAGAGGTTACAGGACTAGAAAAAAGATAGTCTGACTCAATAAGGTTTTATTTTTATGCTTTTAAAAATTTAGAGCCTCCTCTCAGTCATTAGACYAGACTGCAGTCACAATATAGGCACCAGCACTGTAATACTGTCTTGGGTAGTTCTGTCTTGAAAAATGCCCAGCGTTGCTCTGACARAATCTGATTTAAAATATGGAAGATGCTTCAGCGCAAGTACTTGTGCTAAATCCTAAAATCTAAACTTTGCCTGTTCAGCGTTTCTTGCCACAGTTCCGTTCTTTGGACACACTACATAGATAGGTATTACATACAGCAGCTTGAGAGTGCTGCATTTTGCTTGCATTAAGCCCGTCTGTTTAGCTACTGCAAACAGGGCAGTCCTTCCTTTGCGCGCTCCCACTGCACGTCTCGCAGCTTTCATCGCTCTGTCGTGGCTCTAGCACTGGCAATGGTGCGCARCAGGCCCTGCCGTGAGCTGGTTAAAGGAGCTGCGCAGGCAGAAAACGGGTAACTCGGAGGGGTTTGATCCTTTATATGCGTTTGACCAGRTGGATCTTTGAACTGGCTTACCACAGGGTTAGAGATCCACCAGTTCTGCTGCAGGAGAGCGTGAGGATCCAAGGGAGGAGGYGCATCCCCTGCGCCCCCCTCCCCTTTCAGTAACCACTCCCCATTAAATCAGCTGAGAATGACAGATCGCATCCTGGCTCTCCATTGGAAAGCAGTCTGATTTTAAAGCGGGATACAAATAACCCTGAGCTTTGGCTGAGAATGATGTATATGCTTAATAGTATAGTGCAACTAACAATTTTCATTTTTGCCTGCATGAACTTCTGGATCCAAAACATCCTGACATGGAGGGTGATACTAATTTGGCACACGCATTGTACATCAAGACGCTCTATGAAATGCATCCGACACTTGAATTCTTTCTGCTCACAAAGGCAATAATGCTTTTTGCAGTTCTTCATGCACACAGCTTTACATAAGGTCTCATGAGCCAGTTTTTCAACAGAGACAATATAGGTTGATGCCAGGCTCTAAAGGGAAGCTAGGAAAAATCCCTATGTGAAGGATTTGCATGTATCTTCAAAACTAAACGTATGATCTAGATTTTTAAGAAACATAGCTCTTGCTCTCTTGTAAAGCGTTTTGTGTTAAGTTTCCCCTACATGTTCATCCCACATCCTTCATCCTTCATTATTGACAGGCCTGTAAATTAAAGGTGCATGTTTTGGGGGGAGGTAGGGAAAGAGGGGGTGCATGTATGTTTGTACTGAC
This sequence comes from Oceanodroma leucorhoa, assembly GCA_030449065.1. Lineage (NCBI taxonomy): Eukaryota > Metazoa > Chordata > Aves > Procellariiformes > Oceanodroma > Oceanodroma leucorhoa. Next base: position 4,284,274 of record JASVER010000036.1, read on the forward strand.
GACTCATAAAGTAGTGGAAGTAGTTATGAAAGCATCGTGACACCAAATGTATTTTCCAAGTTAATTTCCTTTTTGCTCTCTTACATTGGGATGATARCCATGTGCCACAGCTGGTGTTCCATGTCCTGCTTACTGTTTTCAGCTTCTTTTAAATTTTGAAAATTATTTTCGTAAAACTTAMAATCTCTGGCAATCTCAGTGGGGTAGATCTTGAAACTCTGCAGGGATGTGATGGAGCACCATTCCCATGGTACGATGACTTCTCTACTGCTGCACAGGTAACCTGTGATAGAGCCAGGAAGAGGACCTGGTCTGCAAATACTAATACAGACTGAAAATGCACTGCTTTTGTCTCACCAGCTAGACCTTTATCATTTACACCATAGATCCATTTTTTTCATCCATGCACACCTAAGTCTTTGTTGGTGAGAGGTTTAATTTTACCAGCAATGCTAGAAGCTGCATCTCAGAGATTTGCAAGGTTCTTTTCACCTGGGGTGGTAAAAAGAATGGAAATCATCCTCCCCAGTTAACTAAACATCTAGTCAGCTGGGCTAAATAGGGAAACATGCTACAAAGGAAGGTTAACTACTTCAGTCTCATGTTGTTCGATACAGCAACTTCCATAACCAGCCCAGTACATCACATATGATGGATACATCTTTTTCCATGTTTATAGTTAGGATGGCTCTATTGGTCATTTTTTTCCCCTAAACCCTTCTTGCTACCATAGACTTGAGGTGTGCTTTTAGGATAGCYACTGAATCTCTTTTACCTACCTGTAAAATGGGCGATTATCCTTTCCATCAYCATTGACATTTAGAGCTCTTTTTGTACTGAAGTTGCAATATAAATGTGYATTACTGTTGTATAGACAGAAATTGTTACAGAAACTCCACTGAGAAATTTGTTTTTATTTCAAGTTTCTTATGAAGCACTTAAACTGACAATCTTGACAGTATTCTGGACGATGTTTAATGTGAGTCTGCCTTCTGCCTGTTACTGAGTACTGTGGAAAGTGTAAACTGACTTTGAAATGAAAATCCGTCACACCAATAAGCAGCATGCTTCACGTTTTCATGCTCGGAGTCGGGAACCGCTCACGGCTATACGTTATGGAAAAGCAGCCTAAGTCCGCAGCTCGCGATCCGCGTTACGCAGGCCGGGGTAACGCTGGGGTCCTCCGTGKCTGGCGCTGCACGCCCGTGACCGTGCCCGGGTCAGGAGAGGCGGATGGGGTCCGGCYGTCACCAGGAGCCGGTCACCAAGGCCCGGGGCCCGTTCACCCGCCGGCTCTAACGCACTCGTCCCCCTGCGCTTGGCGCAGGTAAGCGGTCGCGGTCTCCTCCTCCTCCCCGGCGGGATCCCGCTGCGGCTCCGCAGCTGCCCCCCGCTCGGCGCGGCGCGGCGGTCAGGGCGCGGCTCCGGGGCGGCCGCCCCTGCCAGGCCCGCGCCCGGGGGGCCACGGCCAGCCCCGCGCCCGGGCGCCGTCCTTGAGCTCCCCGAGGAAGGCGTCGCGCAGGCGGAGCAGGCGGGGGCCCAGGCCCCGCGCCGCCTGGCGGGCGCCGAGCTGCCCGCGGGTGATGGCGGCGGCGGTGAGGCGGGCGGCGGCGCGGATGGGCCGCGACTCGGAGAGCTTCTCGATCAGCCGCGGGTCGCTGAGGAGCGCGAACAGCACCCGCCGCAGCACCATCCTGCGCCCGCTCTCGCGAGAGCCCGCYACGGCGCCCCGCCCGCTCTCGCGAGAACCGCTACCGCTGCCCGCCCGCTCTCGCGAGGGCCGGGGCCCGCCTCGCCATTGGCTGCCGGCCCGGCGGCCGCGGGCCGCGTGCGCGGAGGGGCGGGAGGGCGGTGCGGGGCGGCGGGCGGCCGTGCCGCCATGTGCTCCGGGGGCACGCTGAGCATCCTGCGCAGCGACTCCTACGCTGACCTCAGCCAGTACCGGGACCAGCACTTCCGGGTGAGCGGGGCGCCGCCGCTGCTGCCGGGGGCGGGGGCCGCGCTGTCCGCCTGGGCCGGGGGCCGGGGCCGGGCCCGCCGTGGGGTAACGCTGTCGTTGCGGCTCAGGGGACGCGCTACGACCAGGAGCGGCTGCTGAGGAAGAGCTGCACGCTGTACGTGGGGAACCTCTCCTTCTACACCACCGAGGAGCAGATCCACGAGCTCTTCGGCAAGAGCGGCGACATCAAGAAGGTCATCATGGGGCTGGACAAAGTGAAGAAAACCGCCTGCGGCTTCTGCTTCGTGGAGTATCCTTCTGCTGCCCCGGCCCGGCTGCCCCGGCCCTGCTGCCCCGCGCCGCCGGAGCCGGGCGGGGGGAGCGGGCCCCGCGCTGGGGCGGCGGCAGGTTAGGCCGCCGCAGCGGTGGGCAGGAGCGGTCAGGGCGTGGGTGAACCGAAACGCAGGCTCTGAGTCACGGGAAAATTATCCGAGGATAAAATTACTCGGTGGCTGAAGTGTCTGTGGGAGTCCTGGGCGAGAGAGGGCAAACATACACTGCACGTCCAGTGGGGGCTATTAGGTCGCTGTCACTGATACCTTAAGCCAGACATTTTTTAGATAGTTGGCCTCTGCAGTAAAAGCATATTCTCAGCGCCCGAGTAAAGAGGTGTTTCTTTTCATGCAAGCATAYGGATAAAGTTTCTGTTGGTATTTTGCATCCCGGTCATGTGTTGACTTTATTACATGCGAGTCTCTTTGAAGATCACTCTGTTACCGGTTCCAGCCGAAATGGTGAAAGTTTGCAGCGTGAACAGAGCATGCATGGGGCTTCTCATTTTTTAGTAATAGAGCTTTATGCTTTTAAGGGTGAGCATGGTTAAAGAACTTGATCCAGTATGTGCGTCTTTAGTATGCTTGARTTCCTGCACACTGCTCTGTTTCACTAGCAGTTTTCTCAGCCCACATAGCTTGACAAAAGCGGYTGCTTTTAAAAGTAACCAAGCAGGAACCTGATTCAAGCAAATACTTGGGTTTGTAGCCCACTTGATGTKGTTCTTTTTTCCACATGTTGAAAATAGAAGCCCGTTTTTTCCCATTAACCTATTCCTAAGGTATTATGCAAGAGGAGATGCTGAAAATGCAATGCGATACATCAATGGAACCAGACTTGATGATAGGATCATAAGGACAGACTGGGATGCAGGATTTAAGGAGGGTAGACAGTATGGTCGTGGAAGATCAGGGGGCCAGGTAGGTTGTTGTACAGTCTAGTTTTTAAGGGACTGGTGACTTTGCCAAATTATTGCTTTTTGAATGAACACACTCAGAACAACTTCAGAAATAGGAACGTATGGATTATTGTTTAAGATAGCACTGTATGTTAGTCTGTGAGACATCAGTGATGATGTTATCCACTAAGAATAAATAACTTTTTCATATATTTCACTGAAAGTACTTTCAGAAACTTCTTGGCTGCTTGGGGAGATAATGCTTATAAATAAGCCCAGAAAGTGTACGGCTGTCAAGAACACAAAGGACAGCACTTAGCTTACCTAAAGTTGAGCAGGTAGCAGGTGCTTTTACTGCTGAAGCATGAGACCAGCCATCCTCACTTTGGCTGTCTTGATTAAAGAGTCCCCCTGGACATTATTAAAAAGGAAGTTAGTTTATGCTATGTTCTGGGCTTCTGCATGATGCCYTTTGCCTTCTGTTTTGTCAGTCAGCTCCTTGTGGCCACTTACATGTTGTGAACTCAGTTTGACTATATTCTGATGGTGTAATAGTTTTTGAGAAATTGTTTTTCTTTGTCTTTACTGGACTTCCCTTTCTTCCTCCTTCGTAAGGTCCGAGATGAATATCGGCAAGACTATGATGCTGGAAGAGGTGGCTATGGCAAAACTGTTCAATGCCAGTGAACACTGAATGACTCATCAGCCTCACAGGAGAACTAAATCTGCATTGTAAATGTCACCAGGCACAAAGTAGGTCTGTTGCACACAAATTTATGTAGCTAGAAATTCACAGAAACTACTATCCGTGTTCCTGTGATCACATAGTATGTTCAATGTCTCTTCCRTTTTAATACCAGGATCCAAAGCATTGCAGGGTACATAACAGAGAGGACCTGGAAGCAAGGTTTTAAGCAATAGTATGTGTGAGGCTTTGGTCTCTAAATGCTGCTGTAACTCTACTAAAAGGAACAAAGGTTTAGCGGTATGGTGCTTTTTTTCACTGGCAAAACTTGATTATTCTGTCACTGGGTTTTGTTTACATTGGTATCACAGGGTGGAGAGTGGCGATGAAAGAGGATTGGTGTATGTTTCAGAGATGAAAGAAAAAGGCAAAGAGCCTGAAAAGGAAGTGGAATTTCTAGGGAAATTTTCCAATTTCTAGGGAAGACTTAAAGTTGCAGATTTTCTGGGATCACTGGATTAGCATCCTTTCACACTGGTGCTGTTCCTAGCACACTTACATGAATGGCCACAATAAAACAAGTCAGATTGTTGATCCCAGGAATCRTAAAGTGAGAAGCAAGCCTAGCGGAGAGCAGAAAACAGACCCTTGCAGTCTTCTACAAATTATAATGTGATTGCATGACATTGCATGATTCAGAACCATTTGTGGGATACAGAGAACAGCAAGTGTAAGAATCACAGTAACAGTTATTTTCACAGTTGGAGTAGTAGTATCTTGCTCCTGTCTAGTAGCTTTCTACAGCCTTAATATTTGAGGAGCAGTATCTTTCCTGTGCCTACAAAGGTGGCATGAATTCAATTTGTAYGGTTGCCCCCAAAAATGGGACGTTTGGGGAACTGTGTGTATAATGAGAAAGCTTGTTCTCAAAATACATTTTCTATTTGAGAAGCTTGATTTCAGACAAAGGTAAAAATAAAAAAAAGATGAGTTTTGGGAGGAGCCTTTCTGCTGAGCATGTGGTAAGAATGGTAAAAGAATTGCAGAACTGTATAGGTTCCCCCCCTCCCCCGTCTGGATCCTGTTAATACTGCTAGTTTATATGATGGGATTCTGATGTACTGTAGACAGAAGAATAAAAATAATTAGTGATCCCAAGATCTGTGAAATTGACCTGCTGAAATGAAATAGTTTAAAAGGGCTGTTGCAGGGCTTTGGATTATTTTTTCTTATGGACTTCTGAGTTGGAAGTTTGGAAATGGCAATTCATAAAGTTCTGTCCAAATACCTTGTTGTCCATGACTCCCTAAAAACCTTTAAAATACCAGGTATGTAAAAGTTGGTCTTTACTCACTGAAGATACTGTTGGAAATCTTGATGTGTTTCTTGTGTACAGTTAGTCACTACTGTTACTGTAAATTGGAAATACAGTGAGGTAGAAAAACTGCAATGACACTTTGCTTACTTAGGAAGCGAGGTTTTGGGTGGGCTTTGGTTTTTCTGTCACATAGAGTAAAACTAGATTTTCAGGATCACTTGGTGCTGGTCTGCAAACAAGCCTTTGAGCAAAGTTACCTTTTTCTATATAGTACGTTGGATTATGAGTTTACAGCCTGTAATCTGCTCTAGGAAACCTCCAAAGTTTATTTTTCGTTGTATCAATTTTGTATAAAAAATTGTGTTACCAGAACTCTAAGTCACTTTCCAATAAAGCTGCAACATTAAAGTGGATTGTTATTTTTTTTTTTTAACAGAATCAGTGAGAGAAAGGAGCTATATTTAGACTTTTGTCCACATCCTTTATTCTAGTGTCTTTTAAGATGGAGCGAGTGAATATTCCTTCCCTTTGACTGGATTTTCAGTCTTGTTCAGTTCTTAACTGAATGCTGAAAGATGTTTGGTTAATGCTCTTCATTCTGGTACTCTTTGGATTACAGAACAGAAACTGAATTATTTACTGATATTGAAGTGGACGTGAAAGTCCTTGGTGTGTAACAAGTAGTTTTCAAGGTGCACTTCCCTATAAAAATGAAGTTTAAAATTATTTTTTATTGTAAGTGCTGCCAGACAGTCATTTTCAAATGAAATGGAGGTGATAAGATTTTCCCTCAAAACCATCACTGTCTTTTGCTGCATACATGCAATGTGTATGGAAAGATTTTGTTTTAAAATGAGATTTTCTATTTTGAGAAAAGTTTCAAGCAAAATGGGATTTAAAAGCACATGATATATAATGTGAAGTCTTAGTATCTCAAAAGCGCATATAGAGGAAATTGATGGAACATGGTTTGATTTTTGCCTTCCCTAATCAGACATGGCTCTGCTGAAGCTAGTGCTTAACAAAAGTAACTGAATTAAGTCTTTAAAACTTCACTGGGGGGTTATTTTAGCTTTCTTACATGCCAGTTTGTTGTGATTACGTTCTCTTGGAAGTATAGGATCTCCTGTGATTTGTTGACATGCCCATTCACTATGATTATATGCACTTTCATAGAAGTTTAAGCTCTATATTAGCTTTTCTAAATACTTGTTCGTCATAATTAGGTACTTCTATGGAATTGTATCCATAAAGAAATACAGCAGCTAAGAATATGAGTGGAAGCGTAGATATGCCTTGATGGAAGAGAGGCTGTTACAAATTAAGGCAGTGAGAGCTTCAGTCTYTCCCTCCCACTCTCCTGCAGGCTCGTGGTCGGTTGATTTACATGCCTCTCTGGCACCAATAGCTGCAAATAAGGTTTGTATTCACAGCATTTGAGTCTTTGTATTACAGTGTAAAATCAGAGTGTAAATTGGAGCATTAAAGGCTTTTATTTTCAATGACTGACAAAATAATCCCTGTTACCAACATACCCCTGCAGGCTAGTTTCAAGGTCGTCTTTCTATTAGTCAGGTTACTTACTACCCTGTGCAGCAGCAAAGTTCCTGCTCAGGTTGGTGCCAATGCAACCAGCGTTTGTGTTAATGTAATGGTTCTCTCTACACAGACAATTCTGAAAGACAGAATGATTAAAATATTTAAGCTAATACCCAGCACCTCATCTTCCATATCTTGTCAGATTAGGTTTCTTGTGAAGGTAAAAATTGATGAAGAACTGCTGAAATCGACGTGGTTTGTACAAAAGCTTTCATCTGTACAGTCAAAGACAACACTAGTCAAAGGAACGCAGTCCACAGGGACARAACATTTAATAAACTCTTGTCCATTTGCGTTTCTAAAGCATGAATTGTACCTTATGCTACAGCACCTAAATGAAGAAGAAATAGAGTGGGCATTTTTCTTTGCAGTCTGTGGGATTTCTGCTCCTAGCTGAGTATATTTGGTACTTTCAGGTAAGTGTAGGGCCTGATACAACTGCAGGTGAAGTACCGAAAAATTGGTGAAGACTGCAGAGAGAAGCATCCTGGGCTCCAAAACACCTATCATGTTTGGGAAGTAATGGCCTAATTTATTAATTGTCCTTTCATATGTCTCCTGTCTGTTCCTGTCTAAGTAAGCTTTTGCACAAGGGATTGGATATACTCGGAGCTGCTCTGTAGTAATGCACACAACTCCTCTGCTCTCCCTTTTGGGGTAACTAGATGGTGTAAATGTTTCTCATGGCTTGGGGGAGGAGGCCTCCCTGCCCTTGTCTGGCTAAGTGTTGAGTTCCAGCTTGTGTCTGGCAGGTGTCACGTGCATTACTGCTTCATCTCCTTTTCTGTCCCACGTAGGCAGGGAGGTGATTCAAGGTTGGCTGTGTTTGTATCCCAAGGTTTCAGTAATGGTGCAAACTGAAGGCAGGCCKTGCTCCTGTCTTGAGAACATGTGCTCTATCCAGACTGGACAAGAAGCCACACTAAAGGAAAGGGACAGTTTCTTTTTKGGGGTCATCTACTCGATTTTTAAGAATTAATTTATGATGTGTGTGCTGAGGTAAAAGGCTTCTAGCATAAAACTCCTTCGAGATTCATTTTCAGACCTTAAACTGATTGAACTATGGAAATTAAGAGAGCTTACTAGTTTTTTCCACCTCCAGACACAGCCATCAGCACTGCACAAGGAGACACCATAGAAGTTTAAGTTAAGCAAATTGGTCAYGATCTTGTCTATTCCAGAGCCTTGTACAGCCCATAAGGGTTATGTACACACAAAGTTAGGACTGTGCACTTCAGGCATCTGAAGTTCCCAGTATAGTGTCCCATTATAGACATAACTAGTCATGATCAATTCTAGAAAACAGAATTTGAGACAAAAATAGATCTTGCATTATCACCTACATATATAATTTACTCTAAGCTTGGCCCAGAGAGGTCTTCTGCAGGTCCTGCTTTCTTAATGCTTCAGTTACATTTTATTTTCTGTAGCACATTTTGGATCAGGATTGAGCAGAGTCTTCTATGTTCCATTCTAATTTCTGGGCAAATGATATGGATCTGGAGAATCCATAAAGATGTAGTATTTGTATGTTAAGACCGTGTAACTTCACCTAATGTCTGCACCACAAAGGTAGAAAGAGTATATTATGTCCCTGGCAGTCGAAGACAGAGTTACATGAAGAAGACAGTTTGCTGACCTTCAGAAACTGCTTTCCAAAAGCAGGAGAAATCCATTCTTGTGTCAGGGTTCCACAGTTTATGAAGATTACCTTCCTGCCACTCTGCTTCCCAACCTGCTTTCAAAAACAAAGATATTCTTTACTTCAGTGAGGTAATACTCTCCAAGATTATTTTAGCTTTTACCTGAAGGTTATTTGAGTGTCTATTAGGGTTCCTTACAGAAGAAAAAAAAAAAATAAGTAGCCAAACTCTTCTTTGCAACACTTACTAGTTAGTGTGTTTAGATCTGACACAAGTAATCTTTCCCTTTAGCAGAGCCATGAAATTTGTGTTTCAAACACTTGAGGAGCAGCACAAGTAAAATGCCAGATGGCTCCCTCTAGTGACTACAAAATCGGTATGCTTTTGTATTCTGACAGCGAAGACGGTTGCTGAAAACTGTTTTCTGCAGCATGCTGCATGTCCTACTGTCTCAAGATTTTGCTTTGGTTTGTGTTGTAAAAATGGACAAAAACCATTTTCATCTGTAGACCATTTTTCAGAGTGGAGGCAACTAGACATCAGGATTTGTGGGTTTGTAGCCCATCGCTGTTTCTCTGTTTAGCAATAGCTTAATTGTCTTTTATACTGGATATTGTGATATGCAATATGCTGTGTCTGTGGTGACTTCTTTCCCTGCCCCCAGCAACCTCTTCAGATTTTGCCAAAAGCATACCTGTGATATTGAAGGAGGGCTTGACTCTTCGATGCCCAATCCATGCTGCACAACCTCCCATTAATTATATTTTGTGTAACTGCCAGCAAATCCCCTTGTGCCAAAAATCTGTTTTTCAGTCTCTAGCAGGTTATGAAATAAAGTTCTGTATTACACACAAAGTAAACGTAYGCAGCTTGACAAGACAGTAGGCAGGGTTTGACTCTGTGGAGATACAGTAGTCCTTCAGGCACTTTGCAGACTTTAATGTCTATTGCTTCAGAGTATCTCTGTGGGAAAGTGCCCTTTTTTTATCTTACAGATTTTTGATCTGAGGCATAAGGGGGCTTATGCTGTGTGTGACAAGCCTGTGGTGGATGGGGAGTTGAGCCTCTCGGTCTCCTCAATCCTAGCTCTGACAAGACTGTCTTTCCTACCTGTGCTAATGTATCTCATGACACAGTACCGTGAGTGTAAGGACGACCCACGAGTACACTTCTCACACATGCTTTGGAAAGATGAGCAGTACTTGCAGGATACAGATTAGATCTTTTAAAGCATTTTTACAAAATGATCATAAATATCTTAAAAACAAAGTAGGGACCTACTGGAATGAATCCTCTCCGTGCAGGACTGATGTTATTTGCTTCATATTAATACCTTGCTTTGCAGGCATCTTTGCTTAAGTCTTCCACTACTCTGGTGGTACTGCTGTACCATTTTACAGCTAGGGAACAGYTGAGCAAAGGCTATGTTTAAAACTTTCCTCTTTAATTTCCTTCCCAGGAGCACTTTTGCCTGGATTTCTGGAGGGTGCCCCTCAATGGGGACAGGACTGCATGGAATGGCTTTTCACRTGAATCCCTCTGCAGAATGGAGAGTCTTGGTAGTTCATTGCAGCTTTGTGCTGTGGCTAAATTTGGCCAAAGCAGTAATGTAAGAGCGCATGACCTGAATGAAATGTAGATTCCCCCCCACACACACRCATTTGAAGGCCAAATATGAGTTATTCCTGGTGTAGGATTTTATTGCTTTGAAGGTGCTACAGCAGACATTTGCTTTTGAAAACCCCTTCTTGACTGTTCAGTAAGAGCAGCAGTTCTGGTTGAATGTTCCTCCCAGAAGCTTTCTCTTTGTTCTCCAGTGCTCATCTCTGACCACATAAAAGCTGGTTGTGTTTTGTTCTGTTATCCTCCAACAAAGTCTAGACAAAGCCAGTTGCTTCTGCCCTGACAGGAAAATCTACTGCTGTTCCAGAAGCTGTATGAGGGGCTGAGTCAGGATTTCAGACGCCAAGGTGCRTAGAGAGAAAGTGAAATACCTTCCATCAAAAAACAGTGTGAATTAAGCATTACTCAGTTAATGATTGGGAAAACATCTTTCTTGAGTGCCTTGAGGATGAGTATGTTTTTGAAAGACTATATCTTAAGTAATTTTGTTGGTTTTAATTTTATTTAATTAGAGCTACCTCTGATTTCCTCTTCAAGGTGGGCCATTTATCAGTTCCTCTGGGACTGATGTTTTTCAATTAGGACAGTATTGAAACACAATTTTTGTTATTTCGGGTATAATTAAAAGACATTTTTTCTCAGAACACAATTTGAAAATAAATGGGAAATAAAATTCGCTATTTTGATATTTCTCCAGTTACAGGCAACTTAAATATCAGCATAAATTAGCCTAATTGAGTCAGYTTATAATTCAGTTTCTGGACAATGAAGCTTTTCCCTTCTGTACCAATCTCTCCCTGAAAGCCACAATTTGAAAAGGAGATTCTGATTTTCTAGTTAGAATAGGTAAGAATATATTAAGTATTAATAATAAATACTTGTCTTTAGATCTGTAGCTCACATGCAGTTTGAATGCTTCAAACTGAACTTGTTTCAGTTTTCTGACTTTATTACTTTAAAATAATAGTCTTATTATTTTATACTTTGTGTCTTTAAATGTTTTTGTGGGGAATTTTTCTGACTTAAAAAGGTGTTGCTAGTCTGTTCAGATTAATTTGATTATAAGTTGGTGCTTTTTGTTGTGTGTTTGATTTTCTGTAATATYACTGTCTTGCAACATCTTAAATTACTTTTTGTGAAAATAAAACCCCTGTCAGCTTGTCACACTGCCACAAGATGTCATGAGAAGCCRTGTCTCGCTGCAAGAAGAGCGTGCGCTGCGAGTCCTCGCAATCAGCTCAGTCGAGTGGTTGTTCTGGAACGATGTGTTCTGAAAGCATCGCATTTCACCATACAGCTCGTGCAGTGTCTCAGTTTCTTGAAGAAACTCTTTCATATTAGGATTCTGCTTGAAACAAAAGTGACTAGGGACTGATTAAACGATCTTCTAACATACCCTGAAGCAGCAGAGGTAGAAGTGCCTTAAGGTTGCTGAGATGCAGCATGCCTCGTAACACTAAGCACTGTAGAACTGAAAAGTTCTGTACGTAGTAACCACGACTGTGCATGCTGGCAGAGGACTGGTTTGTGGTTTGTTTTTTGTAGGGTGTTTTTTTCCCCTCTGAATTTATTCCAGTAAGAGGATAAATGTGTTTCCAGGAACTGGAAGGGACTTTTTCCCATTAAATCCAGGAATGTCCCAAAGTCTCTGCACTTTTGCTTCTGCTTTTAAATTCCCAGCTGAATTTCCTCTTTGAAATCTACATATTAGTKTGAAAAAGCTTTCAAGCAGCAACCTTGCAATGTTCCATCCCGCACAACTGTAAGGAGAAGGTGTTTGGTGTTGTCTAAGCTTGCCAGAGGGAAACTCGGCAGAGAATTTGTAAGTTACTCAGATCTCACACACACCCCTTGAGTCATGGTGGACTTTTTGATGAATTGCTTTATAGGGTGCAGTCCTGTCAGGAASTTAGTTTTATCTCCTGTTGAGGTCAGTGAGATCTGTGTGCATAGTGCTAAAGTACTGAATGTGTTTTAACGAACTTTATCTAACTTATTTCTCCATAAACTAAACATGAAACATGCTAACATGCCAGGAGAATTCTTGACAGGTCATGTGGGAGGAGTACTGACTCCTGAGTTGTATCTCAAAGTGAGYCAGGGAAGCTGAGAAAAACAGCATCACAGAAAGTAACCACAGCTTTTTGGTAGGAGAGAGTCAAAATCCCTCGGGGTAACTGTCCAAAAGCAATTGCAGAACGATATTTTTCTCAGAATCCAAGGCCATGAGGGCCAACAAATATTACTTGGCCTACAGAGTTTGACAGAGAAAGACCTTGCTTCRGAAGAGTGCAGAAAGCTGGCAGGATGTGAAAAGTGAGGGAAGATTCCAGATGATTTGTGCTAATCCAGTAATTCAGATTCTAGACACAAAATGGTCACCAAGACAAGTTAATAAAACATTAAAAGAGGCCCAGTAGCCTGAATAAATACATGGTGTCCATCAGTGGTCRCTGGATATGGTGTTGATTCTGTGTTTGATCATGTATTTTCCCCTAAAAATATTTAATTGAACTAAAACCGGTGTGAGACCRAGTTTGTTATGATTGATTCATTCCCTATTAGAAAACAAAATCCCTTTGATGTACATGAATGAGCGGTGCTGTTTCTCGTTGTGCTCTGTGAATTGTCTTCCCGGTTGAGCCGAGTACTTCACGGGCTGGAGTACTCTGTGAGYGGTGCACGCCTCAGCAGGCACAACACATTCGTTGTTGTCAATGTGGAGATGAATAGAACTGACAACTAAATAATTTTAATCTCTTTCTAGGAAAGAATGAGCCAGGGCTCCTACTTCGGACAAATCTGAAGGTAATTAACTATTCCCAGACCCAGAGCTGTCCTGAGAGGAGAGAAAAGATACCATACAAAGCTGTATGCTTGAAGTACCAAAGCTCTAAGGTGCTCTCAGACCGTAGAGTTTGGTGGGCAGCACTGGAGAGAGCATATTTTCACTGGATATTTGCAGAAGGACGTGTCTATCCCACCCGTTGAAGGACAGTCAGTGTTCTAYCTGGTAAAGGCTTCAGAGGGCACGGACAGCTGTACTGCGACTGCCTTCTGTATAGAGGGTCAGGGTGCTTTTCCCTGCACACGTGGCACTATAGCAAAGCTCATGGTTTTCCTCTTCTAATGGTTATGGCAGGCACCTACTCTGTTCAGGACGAGAGTTTCGTTACAGCTGTTAAGTCTAGGAAAATTTAGTATGTTCTGTGGTTATACAGGTACAACCGCACAGAGCTTAGTCTGGGTTGAAGTTAATGTAAGTGTACTGGAATCTTTATTTCAGTTTTTGATATTTTAGGCTTTAATAAATTTGAAGTGAATATTTTGGTGCACATAAAATGCAAAATTGCCTCTCAATAATTACTTTTTCACTGTTAGCCAGAAGTTTATACTGGGCTATGCAATTTAACAGTGAAGTTCTCCTCTCTTAGCTGCATATCATTACAATCCTAGGAAATTAGCTTCTTCATGATTTCCAAAATACACAGATACCTGAACAAAGTCTAGTGTAAGTATAGTGTAATAGGACTTTTTTAAAAGCAAGTTTTAATTTCTTTTATTTTTTAAGTTCTGAGGTGTAATCCATTTTCTAATGTAGAAAGCATATAATACAAATTCATTTTGTGTTAAGAACCTTTTAAAATAATTCATTATTTCTAAACATTTTTTTATTGCTGAATATGTTGTTGCCACAACTGCCGTCAGTGACAGTATAACTTACAGTAGAGATGTGAGAGACTGAAACTGCAAAGGAATAGTGGTGACAAAAGCTAGAAATAAAGCATCATTTTCTATTCAGCCTTCCTTTTAAATGGAGGAAAGGTATTCCACATTTATAAGCACTATATTGTTGCTTTTCAGACGTGATTCAAAGATACATATCGAAAGAGGAAAGTATAGAACATCGTTGTGTCATTAGGATTCTAGTTCCATTCGAATAGGAAATGTTCTATTTATGATCCTTAAAGAAAGCCTTCAGGTCATGAATAGCATTTCCATTTGYGGAGAAGAATGTAAAAATAGTTTTCTGAAAGTCTGTATAAAATGAACATTCCCTTTTGAACCCGTTATTCATTCAATTTCTGGTTACATTTAAAAAATCATTGAAGAATTAATAGAAGCTATGTGAAAGGTAACATAAAAAGCCCTCAGTGAAATTCCGATGTTTTTTGCAGTATTCACAGTTTAGTTTTTGAGTGAAATAAGTGTTGATTTCAGTAGGCCTGAACTCATTAGTTGACTATGCCACAAGGAGGACCTGCTTTTCCTTTAATTTACTCCAGGGTGGATGAAGAGTGAATTCACAGACCTTGGTGGCATTACTGTGCATAGACTTAGGAAGAGAACGGGTGAACAGGGTATCTGCTGTCATATGCAAGGGATATTTTTTTAGAGAAAAGGATCTCAGTTTCTGGATTTGAATGTACTATAAACCTGGATGTTAGAATATTTCTGCTAAGTGTGTTGAACACTTGAACTTCTAAAACTTTACGTATGTGGGGTTATCATCTTTATGCACGCACATCCTGTGAACAGGGACATGAAAATATCAGTGAAAAGCAGGCTTTTTGCATCTACTACTGTATTTACAGTTTCATAATCTGAGAATGTTGCACATTTGCAATAGCAGAAAAGGGACCATGCTGATGAGTGATGATGATGCAACATACATGTCAACAATGATGTCAGTGCTGCATCAGAGCATATTTGTCTTTTGAGTTCTGTTTGTCATTTTTAAAATTTGCTAGCATCTCCTGATTTTTGTAGCAGGTTGATTAGATTATGGACTAACTCTGGTGGGAACAGAGACGCTCTGAGCTGTGYCACTTCTGGACATGAACTGGCTGATCGTTGTGATACTGAGCTGTACTCTGTGGCCTCACTCTCTCATGTCAGCAGCAGCACAGGGACCTGCAGGGGTGACAGCCATTACTCCTAAACTGTTTTCTTTTTTTCTTCATCACAGTCTTTATGCTGGTTCTTATGGCCTAAAGTATCACTGTATTGAAGAGAAACATGAATATTTGATTTTTTGCCATGAAGCCAGGAAACTGGGAGTTGATTTTATATTAAAGCAATGTGATTCATACTTTCCTTRAAGAACTCCAGAGTTAAGCATCTTAGGTCTTCTATTAAATGCAGAAATAAAACACTTCAGTGTTTGCCAAGAAACTGGGGTGCTTTGTTTAAAAAGATTTGAAGAAAAAGTTTTAGATGTTTTGCAATATTTCCCTATTTCTTGTCTAAGCTGTATATATTCATTTATTGATAGCAAATTCCCTGTTTTCTGTGGTTGCAAAGTTTCCTGCAAGTAGCCTAGCATCCTTCCTGTAAAGGACAGGGACGCAATCCCATTCTCAAAAGTGGTATTCGGCCGTTTCCCATTCTCAAAAGCGGCATTCGGCCGTTTCCTCTCCTCTTGTGGTAAATGACTGTATGCAGCTGTAATGCAGCTGTGCTGAGTGCAGTGGGGAGCACAGAGGCAACCTGCTTCAATGCACAGCCCACATCTGTCCTTGGAAAAATTCAAAGTGACAGGAAGCATGCTGAGGCCGTATGTCAGCAAAGCAGAGTTCAGAACAGGCTGCATTGTAAGCATAGGTTTAATTTCTAGTACGGTTTTTGAGGCAGTTGAATCTGGATCATTAAGAACAAAAGTTTCCTTCTCTGAATTAACACTGTGTGTCAGCAGCTGCTTGAGAACTTTGAGCAAACTTGGAAATATCTGCCCCAGAAGCATGTGTTTAACGCTCACACAACCGTCGGGACTTAATGTCCTTCATTCATTTTTGTGTGTGTTACCTGCTTTATATGTTAAAGAATCAAGAATTTGTATAGTGTTGCCTTTGTCAGGCCTTTGCAGCTGTGATCTGTACTGAAGGGACATTTCCTCTGCGAGTGGTCTGGTATCTACTATATCACTCCTGCGAGACCTGGCACATGGACAGTACATTGTCTCTAAAACACTTCATCAGTTCTTAATCCCTTTTGAGTTTTGGAGCACTGAAATGAATTGACTGTTTGAATGTATTTAGCTAAACAATAGCTTAATAGGAGAAAGATGGCAGCTTTTTGATGTGATTCTTAACCAAGAAAACAGAATGATCCTTTTCTATTTATCTAATTAAAGGCGCAAAATAAATCAAATAGGAAAAACTGAAATTGTTCATCTCAGTCCTTGGTTGACCTGCATCAGGCAGAGATTAATCTCACAGGATCACAGAACAGTTGAGGTTCTGTGAGAGGACCACTTGAGGTCCAACAGTCGAGGGACCACTTGAGACCATCCAATTCAACCTCCCRCTCAAAGCAGGGTCACCTAAAGCAGGTTGCCCAGGGATGTGTCCAGTCAAATTTTGAACATCTCCAAGGATGGAGACTCCACAACATCTCTGGGCAACCTGTTCCAGTGTTTGGGCACCTGCACAGTAAAAAAGTCTTGTCTTGTGTCCACATGGAGTTTCATGTGCATTAATTTGTGCTCATTACCTCTTGTCCTGTCGCTGAGCACTACTGAGAAGAGCCTGGCTCTGCCTTCCTTACACCCTCACATCAGGTATTTATACACATAGATAAGATCCCCCTCGAGCCTTCACTTCTCCAGGGCGAACAGTCCCAGCTCTCTCAGCCTCTCCTTGTATGACAGATGCTCCAGTCCCTCAATCATCTTTATGGCCCTTCATTGAACCCACTCCAGTGTGTCCCTCTCTCTTGTATTGCGAAGCCCAGCACTGGACCCGGCACTCCAGATTCGGCCTCACTAGGGCTGAGTGGAGGGGAAGGATCACTTCTCTTGACCTGCTGGCTCGGCTCTGCCTAATGCAGCCCAGCACACCCCCGGCCTTCCTTGCTGTGAGTGCACGTTGCTGGTATTTCTTTGATAGTGTCTTCCATTCTTGACAAAATTCCCAGGCTGCAGAGTTACTCCCCTGTTTTTTTCATGGCTTTTTTTCATAAACATGGTTATGGTTAAGAATATTCCTATATGCTACAAAATTGCACTGTGGGCTTATAGTGTTCACGGTAAAGACTCAGCTTAAACTGTGCAAATAAAGAAAAATCAAAACCACAGCTTGTTTGTGAGGTGGGTTCTATTTATATTTTAACATTGGTAGAATATTTACTGTTCCTTTATGGATTTATGTGGTTTTAGAAAGCAAGAAAAAGATTCACTTTGGAGAACATTGGAAATTTTTCTTTAGGGTTTTTGAAAAAGTCCACCTTTTACAAATGTCAAAATGTACCTCAATTATCCATATAATATGTTTTTATTTTTTTCCCATGTGTCTCCTGGTTCTCTGCAAGAACTATTTAATAACTGAGGAATTGGTTCCAAATAACTATGATGGCGTCTTYAAAAATAAATTATCAATCAGTTTTGCATGTGGATTTTCTGTTTTTTGAAAGCAATGCTGAAATTTGAAGCATTGTGACTTGTTGCTGAACCTTTGCTTCCTCTCCGTGTTTTCTTCCACTGTCTCTGTCCTTACAGCTTACCTGCTAGCAGAATGACCTTTCCTGCTTAAGTTTCTCCCTGTATTTTTTTATGTTCCAAGCTGCATAGATGGTATATCACGTTTAATTGCTCTTCTTTTCTGCCTCTATGTAATTTGACCAGAGGTGTTAGTGAGTGCCTTCTGTGGAGAAGGCACAGAAAAGCTGCATACCACTGCCTTGCTGTGATTTGACTTTGTGAATAATGTCAGAGCTACCAAATGTGTGCCATATTCTGCCTCAGAGTCACAGTTTTAAGTTAACTGGGGTAACCCGAACACTATTGGAGCTGCTGGGTGCCGTGACCTACCCCTCAACTGTATTTGTATCTGGGTTTGGTTGCCTGCGGTCCTACAAAGAGCCTTCCTAGTAATGAATGGTGCTGAGTATCAACAATTCACGTTGCAGTCAGTGTAAGGCCTGTGATATTTTCCCAAATAACACAGTTTTAGTTAGGATAGTCCCTGGGTGGTTGTTAATACTTAGTTAAAATTAGCCAAAATATTTTATATTCTGAGTAGTTTATATTCCTGCCCTTTGTGACATGTGTGGCTCAGGCCAGTATGTTCTGCTTGCATCCTGTGCTATTTTTAATAATGTTGATTATCCTTCCCCCCACTTCTGTTGCAAAACAGAATGACATGTCTTTTTACTGGTACGTGCTACTTTCACACACGGGTTCATTTTCACCAGTGATCAAAAACAGATGGATCAGTCGTGTGCGAGGACTAGTTTAATCTGAGTGCTGCTGGGCTAATTGGCGTGGGCTAGTGGATGTGTTCCTTTTTCTCATACATGTAAATGAAAGTGTCGTTTTAAATTGCACCTTGTCTTTCTGTTTCCCTCCACAGAGAAGAGGCAAAAAAGGAGAACACTTAGTTTTTGACAGGTCTGAATTTGGTGATTTTCTTGGGAGAACCATTTTCTCTGTAGGATGGATTTCATGGGCTTTTTTGAGTGCATCAGCTAGGCACCTGCCAGAAATAGTGCTGATTTCAGGAGCATCAACGGACAGCGGAAGTCTCTGTTCAGAGTTTCCAGCAATGGCAGGGAGATCAGCCAGGTTTTGTGTTGACATAAGGTTTTTCCCCATCTTTCTTCAGAGTGCGTCCCGTATTAGCCAAGCTCTAAACAGCATCAATAAATGCCAAACACATTTTCTGCAGCTGCATGAGAAAGTTGCCCAGAGTGACTATTTATCACTCTCCCTCACTCTGACCCAATCAGACCCACATTACCTGTACAGAAAATTGATCGGGAGGGGATAATTCTTTACAGCTTCTCATGAAAGAAACAGCTAGTCATTTATCACCAGACTTGGTCTTTATGGCTGTTTACGATTCTTCCGCTCATGACAGTAGGAACATCTGGGGCCCCAGGAAGTACCAGGACTCTGAGAATATTTTGAGAAATGCTACTGTAGTGAGCGTGAGAGCCTTAAATGCAGGGTAGTTTATAGCATTATTTGTATCGAGTCTTGGTCTTTAAAACTAATAGTAATTATAAGCTTCAGCACCGAGTTCGGATCAGACTAGCAGTGACCTCAGATCCAAACTAGTTTTCAGTGACGGGGCAGATCCAGGGTRGGTTTTGAGAAAATTCACAAGAGCATATCACAGCTAACATAATTTTAAAAGTATGTGATGTGAACTTTTCCTTGCTACTGGACAATTAATTACATTGCTACATTAAGGCAATGAATGGTTGGATGAAAGTGCGTTTATATGAATCACCCAGCTGTTGTCATTCTGTTTAGCATGCAGGCTGTGTAAGTTCTATTGCTCTGCCTGTCTGCTCTGTGTAAAGATAATTTTAATCATTAAGGCAATCTTCACCTTAAGTTGATTAAGCTTCTTGTGCTCTTTCTTTTTAGACCCCCCTGACTATATTAGTTGCCTACAAAAAGATAAAATTTCTCTTTATAAACGTGTATTTTTATTGACCTATGATGGACTAAGGATATGACTAAGAACATGAAGTACAGAGAAATAAAAACCTATTGTTAGGGAAGAATAAAAATGAAGGCATCTTTGAATAAAACCTTTTTTAATAGTTTTTAGAACTCCATTCTAATACAAGTGCTCAAGGACATAATTGGCAATATATTTAACAGCAAGTAGAGTCTCTTCACAGGTTGGCTTTATCTGAGATTCAGGGAGAATAAAACCATATCTACCAGTGTCTCGGAGCTCAAAAGTGAAAGAGTACTTGATGCCTTGATCGTAAGCCCAGTCGTCAGAGCCCCCTGCAGCAGGATCTGTTGATAAAGAAACAAAATAAAGCTTAACTGGAAAAGTGTGGCAAAGCATTGAAATGTGATATATTTTGGAGTCAAGTCACGTAGCCAGAAATGCAGAAAGGACAGATAAAAAGGAATATTCAGTGAATTGATTGATTTCTCCTGCTCATGGAAAAGCTTCTGTGATTTTAGGCCATTTGTGAGCTTCATTCCAGCTGATGCATGCAAGCAAATGTAAACAAGCTAAACTGCTCCCTCGTTGTCACTCTTGTGGGGAGACCATGGGAGGAGTCTCTAGGGAACAGGAGAATGGCGTGCTTACATGGGGTTGTGTATAAAGATTTGGTATCAGAAGCAAATACCCTCTTACTGGGTAGCTTTTTGAGGTTCATACAGATCTGAAAGAACTGCAGATCTGAGATATCAGCTCCATCTTTTTCTTCTGGACAAATGGTACCCTCCCTTTCCAGTATTTTGGTACAATGAAGGCAGTCTCTTTTGCTAAGGAAGAAGCCTCCAGAATGCTAAGCATCACCAAATAATTTTTAAAGGAAAAATCTCCATAAATATTCTAAAAATTGGGAGAAACAGTTTTTTTAAAGGTTTTCCAAACTATTTGAGGAAAGAGAAATAGGCAAAAGAGATTAGTTTCCATATTTAAGGAAATTAAGAGATCTTAAATATAGGAGATATTAAAGTTCTAGAAATCTAGATTTGGCAACCTCAGCTCCGCTTTTGACACTGCAAAGGCCATATCCTGACAGCTGAGTTCCCAAGAAGGGTAGAAGAATGGAATTGTAATTAGTACGTTTCTCAGACTGCAATGCAAAGTAAAAGAAATCATTATCGGTGTTGCTAGAGTGGGTGAAGCCATTCTTTAGGATTGTCCTTCACTTTGACCTGGAGATACTGGAAATGTAGAAAATCTCAGTTTGAGATTTTTATTTTTAGATCTAAGCTATGTATGATTTAGTAATTCATGCTACGCACATGAATTCCTAAACACTTTACCRTATCACTTTACCTTCCAGGGGTCACGCAGTCCCTGAAATCCTTAAGGAATATATCATCCCATATTTTAGAAGTGACAGATTCCATATATACCTCTGAATATATGCTTGTGAAGAAAGGAGGGGCCTACTTAGGAAGAGGAACAAGAATCACTAGAAAACTGCATTTGATAGTTGTAGTAGCCCTTAATATAGATGGCTAGTACGTTTAGGCCAGTACTTACAGATTGTTGTAGCTCCTGGGCCGTATGTATATTCGGTATTATACAAACTGGCCAGCTGTTTGGATGCAGCATGAGCAATGGAATTCTGTAGGAAAAGAATGATAAATGCAGATTTTCAGAAGCTTTTTGAGTGAATCTAAGCAAATACATTGTTGAATAAACTGAAAAGCCATGCTTGAGAAGTTTTTGTTTTAAAACTGTTGTTCACCTCTCAGAATGACTAGATGTCGGTAGCTGACAAGGCACAGCTTGTCCTGTTGTTGTGAAAAGAGCTTATCAGTAAAGAGCTCGTTCTCCAAGCTTTAATGGAGTATAGTCCAGTCTGTGTATTGCTCCACTGATGTACAGCCTGCTGTATAGTCCAGTATAGTTTGGGTAGGTAAAGGGACAAAAGGTTACAGGATTTTCTATACTTAGAAGAACCTTGTACAAGATTAAAACTAAATAAGGAATCTTACTTAGAGATAAGAGAATCTTAGAGAATAGTAATAACTTGGTACAGTAAATTGCAAACATACAATAGCCTTTCTTTTCCTTCTATTCATGCAGCTGTAAATTCAGAGTAGAGTCAGCTTAGTCAGTGGAGTTGAACACTGATACAAGTGGAAGCAGATTAAGGTCTTATAAATATTAACAGCCAGAAAAAGGCATAAATTACCTTGGAACCATATGTAGTCTCATTAATTTAAATTCATTTCCTGTGCACAGAGGGACTCATTCAACTCCCACTGATTTCAGTGAGGGTTGGATCAGGCCCATCAATAGTACTATGAATCTTTGTGTGTTTGTATTAAGGAAAATTACAGACTTTTCTTTGGAACGTGTGGCTTTTCCAGTTCTTCATTATACAGCATGTTGGTAATAAAACATGAAAACTATTACTAACAGATGATAAATATGAACGATTTTTGAAAGCAGATGTTCAGTTTAAGAATAAGCAATGGGTTGCCATATCTTTATAGCTTGCAGCTGAATAGCTTACTATTCTAGGAATTTCCTCAAGCCCCTTCTTTCTCTGTAGGTTAGACTCTGGCTTACTTCCCAGTGGAAGATATATTGTAAAATATTCTCTGTTCATCCTTATGCTTCAAGTGTTCCTGTGAATTACTCGAAAAGTTGGACAATGTGTTTAGAAAATCTTAGCTAAGTGAGAAAGCTTTCTCAGCTTCTACAAAACAGCATCAAAATACATTTGCATTAGCACTGGCAGCCTACTTTATTGCAGAATTTCAAGTGTTTCCCCATTCCCCAATGTTGGATTTTGAATATCCTAGAATTAGGGGAGTTTGCTGTAGAAATTTGTGGTCATTTAGCACATTAAGAATATTTAAACAAGGCAGACCCAAGAGTATTTGAAGCTTGTCCTTCCACCTATAACATTAGCTGTACCTGAATGTGGGGGTTAGTTTCTGGCCTCTCTATTGTCCAAACACAAGCAATTGTAGGAAGAACATTGTTGCTCTGCATTTCACAATCTTGGATTTAGAGCAACTGGGGTAGCTGAGCAATCTGCAGTGTTGGTTTTGGKTTTTTTTTGTTTGGTTGCTTTTTTTTCGTCTCTTAACAAGCTGATTTCTAAAATCCATAATAATAGATTATGGACAGGCTGGATCGATGGGCAGAGGCCAATCGTATGAGGTTCAACAAGACCAAGTGCCGGGTCCTGCACTCGGGTCACAACAACCCCAGGCAACGCTACAGGCTTGGGGAAGAGTGGCTGGAAAGCTGCCCGGCGGAAAAGGACCTSGGGGTGCTGGTCGACAGCCGGCTGAACATGAGCCGGCAGTGTGCCCAGGTGGCCAAGAAGGCCAACGGCATCCTGGCCTGTATCAGGAATAGTGTGGCCAGCAGGAGCAGGGAGGTGATCGTGCCC